>JAOTOL010001391.1:50000-122500 GCA_034440575.1 Imbricaverruca yamaguchii | reverse complement strand
ATTGAAAGGTCCTCTAACAATTGGCTTATATGTAGACCACTGTTCTGCTGCTTCTATCGAGCAGTGTGCTATGCAATGCTTACTTATGCGGACGGAAGTGTTTGCTGTATGGCTTGTGTGGCGGTTTTGTCCCTATGGTCTGTGTGGCGGTCAGTGGCGGATCCATAACGGATCCATAGCGGATCTGGGCGACTGGGGGTATGTGCCCACTCCACCAGATCGAAGGTGCCCCTTCGAATGAAAAAGGCAGCCCTTTAGAACGCTCATGTGATACACCAGCGCCGCTCTCCCCGCTCAATTTTTTCCCAGCCGGTGGTGCCCTTGAATGGTAGAAATGCCCCCCCCCGAAGAAATGGCTCCCCTCCAGAATAAATGTCCCCTTTTCATTATAAAAAGTTCTGGATCCGCCCCTCGTGGCGATATATCGCATATGTTTGATGGCCTAGCCTCTGCATTGTCTGTGTGACGGTTCTGCACCTGTTGGATCTGTGTGGCGGTGGTGTATTTCCGCCGACTATGTGGCTGTGGTGTATCTGTACTGTCTGTGTGGCGGTGGTGTATCTGTACTGTCTATGTGACGGCGGTGTATCTGTACTGTCTGTGTGGCGGTGGTGTATCTATACTGTCTGTGTGACGGCGGTGTATCTGTACTGTCTGTGTGGCGGTGGTGTATCTGTACTGTCTGTGTGACGGCGGTGTATCTGTACTGTCTGTGTGACGGCGGTGTATCTATACTCTCTGTGTGGCGGTGATGTATCTGTACTGTCTGTGTGGCGGTGGTGTATATGCACTGTCTGTGTGGCGGTGGTGTATCTGTACTGTCTGTGTGGCGGTGGTGTATCTGCACTGTCTGTGTGGCGGTGGTGTACCTATACTGTATGTGTGACGGCGGTGTATCTATACTCTCTGTGTGGCGGTGATGTATCTGTACTGTCTGTGTGGCGGTGGTGTATATGCACTGTCTGTGTGGCTGTAGTGTATCTGTACTGTCTGGGTGGCGGCGGTGTACCTGTACTCTCTGTGTGACGGCGGTGTATCTGTACTCTCTGTGTGACGGCGGTGTATCTGTACTCTCTGTGTGACGGCGGTGTATCTGTACTCTCTGTGTGACGGCGGTGTATCTGTACTCTCTGTGTGACGGCGGTGTATCTGTACTCTCTGTGTGACGGCGGTGTGTATGCACTGTCTGTGCGGCGGTGATGTATCTGTACTGTCTGTGTGGCGGTGATGTATCTGTACTGTCTCTGCGGCCTTGGTGTATATGCACTGTCTGTGTGGCTGTAGCGTATCTGTACTGTCTGTGTGACGGTGGTGTATCTGTACTGTCTGTGTGACGGTGGTGTATCTGTACTGTCTGTGTGACGGTGGTGTATCTGTACTGTCTGTGTGACGGTGGTGTATCTGTACTGTCTGTGTGGCGGTGGTGTATCTGTACTCTCTGTGTGACGGCGGTGTATCTGCGCTGTCTGTGCGGCCTTGGTGTATATGCACTGTCTGTGTGGCTGTAGCGTATCTGTACTGTCTGTGTGGCTGTAGTGTATCTGTACTCTCTGTGTGACGGCGGTGTATATGCACTGTCTGTGTGGCGGTGGTGTATATGCACTGTCTGTGTGGCTGTAGTGTATCTGTACTGTCTGTGTGGCGGCGGCCGGTGGCGGAAGTTTCAACAGTCACAGCCGGCTCGGCGGCGGCCGTTTCAGCTGGAGTACTGCGGTCGGGACGTGCTGTGCGCGCCGGCGCACGGCACCGGCCGCGTCCACCGACTGGAGGCCGAGCGGGTGCTGCAGGCGCCCTTCAGGTCATGAACGCACCGGTGGCGATCGACGATTGGCGACAACAGCGCGGGAACTGCGCGGGAATATCGACACGTCATCAGACGCGCACGTGATGCGGCCGGGCGGTCTGCTCCGTCGCGATGAAGGACTGTTGGTGGGTTGTCGTATGGATTGTGAATGTTCGCTGCTGGTAGACGCTCACGTGGAAATCAACGGGTCTGTGGTGGACGACTGTTGGGTGAGGGTCGTGCGCGGTGCATACAGTATTTTGAGGAGCCCTGAAATGAATGCCTACCTGTTGCTCCGAAGAAGTGTCGTGGCATATACGCCGAACTGTTGCATCGAGTGTTGGATTTCAACTTATCGGTTTTGGAGTTTGGGTGTACAATTCTCGAGCTTACTTTCCAACTGAACACTTGAGCCAACGGTTTGGGATCCTATTCAGTTGAGCGGGCTCCAGCCCTCCAACTTGCAGCTTAGCCCCCCCCCCTCCCAACTTAGCAGCCAGCGCCCAACTTTGGAAGTCAGACCTATGAAAAATTCCAGCAATTCTGCATCAATTGGGAGTACGACATACAACTCCTATTCAACTTAGGTAGGTGTAAGATTGCCCAAAATGTATGAGTGGCGACGATATGTTCGCGGTTCTGATAAGTTTTCTTTATTATTGGTGGTTATTATCCCCTTTGATAAATTGAACAGTACATGCAATCCTATTTGGAATTTTCTCTAATCCATAACCACACTTGTTATTAAGTGCTGATTGCAATGTGGAGTTCGATATGATAAAGTTTGTCATAAATAATTTTTTTTCAAGATGGAACATCCGAGGCTGAGCCCCCCACCCCCACTGATCTTGTGATCTTACACCCCTGACTTCAGTACGATTGAGAACACCTGAATACCCTCAGCAAACTGGCCTTATTATTAATATATGCTGTGTGCAATATGTACATTGTGCTGTTAACCATGCATTTTAAATTCGACGTTATGTGCATAGGTTTTGCATGGCATGGTATTTATTCATAAAGATTGGTTAGAAGGTTATCTATTTTCTATAAGAAATGAGAAGATATTTTCTATACTAAACTTATGGGTTCTTGAGATAGAAGATATAATTGTTGAGGTGGCCAGTGGCCCCCTAGAGTATAGAAGTGACAGCCCTGTACCGGAAGTTACGTTCATGGAAGTTGAAATCATCGTGATCGAATACATCCCTATCCTCCGACTGCACCTCTTGGTTAACATCCTCGTCGGAGGGCCTCCTCAACGCGCACCGGAGGGGGCGGGGGGGGGGGGCTCGGACGCTCGGATTTGGTCCCTCCCCTAAGGTCTGTGAAACTACTGAAGCTAGGAGTACAAAATTTAGATGGTAGAATACGGATGTTGCGGTTTTTTCAATACAAATGTCATGACCCAGGATTACTCAATAACTTCGAGGTCAAATGAGGTCGAGATGGCCGCCGCGCCGCGCCGCCGCACCGTCGCACCAACGAAACCTTCGTGACCTTGAACGCTCGGCGGCCGGTCGGTCGATTTTGCACCCACGCAGTTCCTATATTTATCGACGGATTTGGAAATCTTCCTCCGCATGAGATGCGCCTCTCAATTTATCCCGTGGTCCCAAGGTTTCATTGTAATATTATCGTTCGTTCATGAGATATCGCCTGAAAAAAAAAAAACAGGAAGGTTGGTGGGATTGGCCCAAGCTCGCTGTAATCTCATATTCTGTTGTGCTCCGACACCCTCTTAGAATGTTCCTGCCGTTCTCATGCTTACTTGAAACAGCCAATGCACATTATTCGCAATGATGTTGCCAGGTTGTTGTGTGAAGAACCGAATATGGTTACACAGGAATACTGTAACGAGAAGTGGATCCCATTATCAGTCAGAAGTCACCATATGGCACAAACCACCAGACCATGCTGCCCTCCTTCGTCACAATTATCACTCTTGAGTAATGACACAACCAGCTGAGATGGCTGGTGAAGTGTGGGTCTTCATCTAACATTTGGCAATGCAAAGGGTGAATTATTTTTTGGTACTTGCTTATCTGGATGGTCAAAGCTGAGGACGTAGCTGGCCGTTTTTCCAACACAGGTCGCACCCGTGTCAGGGAACAATTTAAAGCTTCAGATATATTGCTGCATTTGCAAACTGGATGGACCTATATGCGACGAGCTTTTCTTTTTGAGTTTCTGCTTCTCACGGGTGAATGGTTTGATGTTATGTGACGGTCGTGTTTGCTCTTGGCGCCGGGTAGCAGAATAATGTATCTGTAGGGAGCGATGCGGGTAAGGGTTTCCGTCGCAGCGATCATGGGAAAATGTGGTGCCCCACGACGATATTACGCTGTGTGTATCGGCAGCATTTGTTCGATTGTGTTCACTGTGGCTGTCCAAGTGATGCTGATGTTGCGTCACAATGCAATTTGCAACCGGATTCCCGTAGGCTCAAGTTACTTAGCGGGATGCTTCCAAGCTATTTTCTGGTTAATTATCTGTACATGTTTAATACACGTTGCGCAGCACAGGTTTGGTGTGTGCAAGCAGACGGACACGTCCGGACCAGCGAAAATATTGGGCGCTAATTATCGAAGACCAATCGTGGCGCCCAAATAACAAGCAAACAACAAACGACATTCGATAGTTTACTGGGCGCGCCAAATTGGTGGCCATGACCATTGCCACTCATACATGTGCTCTGACTCGCTTACAGCGTGCGTCTCGTCCCGGTGCACGTGCGATTGTGGTGCATTTTTCGGGATTTCTGGTGGGACACTGATAGATGTATGACCGATTGCAAATCCAGGCCGGACATATTACAGTTTTCAGAGTCTCACGACTAGTGATATTGACATGTAGTTATTGCATCTAACTTCTGGCTTTCGTCCATGAACGACCCACGCTAGGCCGGAATTTGTGTGTGACGACGAAAGTACTAGCCCTGTCACATCACTCTCCAAAACGTGAAATGCCATTGATAAGCGTCGGACGTTTGTCTTCTCTTTTTACACGGTACATCAGCTAGAACCATGTTCACGTGGCCCCTGGTCCTGACCTGTCGTCACGTCACACACAACACGCCGGGGCATCGCCACTCCCACCTCAGCACACCACGCACAACCTCGTCCCACTCGAAAGGCTGTCCGTCCCTATCACAGCCGACCGGGGCGCGAGCACGAGCTTCCGGCGTCGGTGTGGAGCGTCCCGGCACTATCGCAACAACACCGCGCCTCGTCTGTCCGGCCGCCGGCCGTTCCGAGAGCAGGCACTTCCGTGGGCCATCCCCGGCGCGCTCAGACGTGCTCCCGGCTGCCGGCCGACAGCCGCGACAGCTCGCCCAGCGCGCACCGCAAGTCGGCCAGGTTCATGTAGCCGTCGGCGGCGGGACGCAGCCGGGCGGCGCCGGCCGGCCGCGTCCCGCCGACCAGCCGCCGGACGGCGTTCATGTCCAGGTAGCCGGCCTCGTCGCCGGAGGACGTGCGCGCCGGCGGCGCCGGTCGCGACAGCGTCGCGCGCATCTCGTCCATGGTCATGTAGCCCGACTCGTCCGGCACGCTGGTGGGCGTGGTTGGTGCGCCGGCAGCGGGCGGCGACACCTGTTGCGGCGCCACCTGCGCGGACCCGCACGGCGGGGTGGGCAGGCGCGGTTTGCGCGCGCTAGGCGTGGCCGAAGGCGTTGGCTGTGGCGGCGTCTGCCGCGCGGTAGGTGGCAGCCACCGCTCGCCGGAGATCAGCAGCGCCGGTGCCTCGAAGCTGCAGCGCTTGGTCTGCGATAACAGTGTGGGCGTGCCTCGCTCCTGCTGCGGCAGTGGGCCGGCGCGCACCGAGCGCGTGGCCACGCGCAGCGCGCGCTCCTGCACGCGCCGCAGCGCCGTCCGCAGCGGACGCGGTGATCGCAGCGGCGTGGCGGGCCCCGAGCCGTTGCCGGTGCTGGTGCTGGTGCTTGTGCCGGTGCAGCGTAGCCGCGCCAGGTCGGGCAGCGACGCGTTGAGCTGCTCTGCGCTCTGCTCGTCTGGCTCGGGCCGCCGCCGCCGGCTGGTCCAGCGGCGCCAGATGCGTGCGCGCCGAGGTCGCGCCTCCACCAGGCCCAGGTAGATGCCCAGGTCCTTGCGGTGCGCCGACGTGCCGAGCTCCACCAGACTGGCGCTCAGGTCGGCCGGTAGGCCGAGGTGCCTCGCCAGGTCCTTGCGGCGCGGCAGCGAGTGCAGCGAGCGTGGCGGCGGCGGCGGCGGCGGCGGCGGCGGCGGCGGTGGTGCGATGCGGGGCGGGCACCAGGCGGAGGCACGCAGCGGCTCGTACTCGCCAGATGCGTCACTGCAACACTCCCACGCGTCATCGTCATCGGCGGCGGCGCCCGAGTCGGCCGACGACGTGACGGCGCGACGAGCCGGCCGCCGCTCATACGGCGCGTCGCTCGGCTCGCCGAGGCGCACGCCCGAGTCGGACGACGAGACGGACGAGATCGAGTCGGGTCGGACCGGCCACCGCGAGCCGCCGACGTCGTGACGCATGGTTATCGGCTCGCTCACGGCCGGCGGCACCTGTCGGCGGAGAGCAGGGTCGGTGACGTGACATTTCGGTGGTCGCTGTGTGCCCTGCTGACACCTCTGGACTGGACTTTGCTCATCGGACGGTTGGAGTTGTTCCTACCCTCCAGCCCATGCCGCATTATTCCGTGATGCCCAACCTATGACTGGAGGCCATTGTTAGGTGGAGAGGATCAAGGAAAGATGCAAGAAATGTAAGGGCGTAGTCACTACTCCGGCAGCGATAGGAACACAATTCTTTTGATATATTTTCTACCATGCTGTCACCATAAGTGTACCTTGACATCATCATGGCGGGGGACGGTGGATGCGTCCAGCAAACTTCGTGAAACTTAGCATTACGCCTGTGACGTTCCTTGGAAAATAAAACAAAATGCTCTCCTTCCTCTATTCAGAACTCGTGGGGATGCCCGTGTAAATATACATGCCACCGCCTCAGCGTACTGCCGACGGTCAGCCCGACCAACTGCCAGCCATGCTCCACATTACGTTTTACTAGCATTGATTTTCCTGTCGAACACTTCCTGGCGACGAGGTATGGGTGAATCACGCCGAAACACCGGCCGACCTTAGGGCGGGCGGACACGGTACCAGTAGCGACTGAAAGCACCCGATCTTGATCGTCGGGGCGCAGCATGCACCGATGGGGTGAGACGAGGCGGCCCCATAAGGATGGACGCGGCCCCTCGCCACAGCATATTTTGTTTTCATTGGTTATCTTTCCGACGCTCGACTGGAACGAGGATGAGTTGATGGTGGGGCCGGGCGAAGCGACGCACCCACTAGTCGGAAAGCCAATATTACATCTGAAGTCGGCCGCTGCACACCCCGATGCACGTGGTTGGTGTGATTGCTCACCGCCCCATTTGTTCCCGAGCTGGCAGCTCAGCCAGCACCGGGCCGGAATGTGGCCGGCTCGAGCACACCCACAGCGCCTCTCACACACTCCGGTGTCGCCGGTCGTCTCCTGTCGTACCTGGTCGGCACCCTGGTAGTTGTGCTGTGCCGGACGTCCCGGACACCTCCCCATCAGCACCCTCTCACCACGGCCGTCCAGCGCACCCGACCAGGGGCGTGCCACCACTGCCGGCCAGCGCGCTCTGCCCCGTGTTGTCAGAGCCACGCGCCGCCAGGGCGGCCCCTGGCGGACCCTGGCGGCCGTCGCCACATCTGCCAGCGGGAGGGGGTGACGGCGCAGCCGGAGGTCGGAGGCTCGCCGCCACCTGGCAAAAGTTGCACTTGCCCGAGCAAGAAATCTGGTGATCTACACAACACTGAACCACAATTTTTTTTTTCTCGCGCACCGAAAGTTGTCCCGATGACATAACATTTTTGGGGGTGGGATGTCGGGTCCCCATATATATCTGATGTATAATACTATATCTATACCTTAGGGTGCATGTCTTAAACCCTGTGGTAGCCAGGGTTTTCTTAAACCCGGTCTGCCCCACTGTCATCCTAATCTATATGTATATATAAATATATATATATATATATATATATATATATATATATATATATATATATATATATATATATATATATATACAAGTATATACATACATGTGTATATATATATGCATATATACGTACATATATACATACATTTATGTACGCTTACACATATGCATATACATACATATATGATATACACAATTTGGACAGAGGGAATTTGGCCATATTCTTGGTCATGCAAGCTTATGTATATATATATATATGCATATGTATATACATATGTGTATATATAGGTATATATGTATATGTACATCGGTATATATATATATATATATATATATATATATATATATATGTATATATATATATATATACATACATGTATAAGCTTGCCTGACGGAGACTAGAGCCCAATTTCTTTTCTGTTCCCATCTTCCCCAACCCATCCATGGGTGTTACCACTGGGGGAATATGTCCCCCAACTTCTGGAAAGTGGCGATTTGTCCCCCTCAATTTTTCCTTGTGCAATCAAGCTTCAGCAACCTGGATATGATCGTCGCAAATTTATACCTAATCATTTACAGTGAAAATATATATTCAAGAGGATCACCAAAAATACTGGAATCTGATCTACGCCAATCAACGAGCTCCACAGGCTCGTTAAAAATCTCCGAATATGGTAAATCAGCAAACTTTATAAGTTTATGCTTCCCGACTATTCTTGAATAACGTAAGCTTTAAGCATAGATGTGTTTTCGCGGCGTGGGGTGAAAATTGTGCCTTGCGAGGCAACACATTCGTATTATCGCGAGGCTCTACAGTCTTATGTTGGACTCCACTGCGCATCTATTTATATATCTTGAACAAACGTCACTCTGGGTGTCCTTGGGTATGTTCAAGATCACGTAGGGGAGTCATGGGCAGTATTAAGCCTGTTGTGAGCCATCGTGTAGTATTTCCAACCGGTACATGTAAAGGTCAACCTTCTAGGTCAAAGGTAAGATTGATTTATTAGATGGCGATATTGAAGTGATATCGACCGAACGCGAGGTTCGTTTTCTATCGCTTCAATTTCCATCGAATGGGCGTCATTCGACGTGACTAGTTATGCAGTAGCAGTAAGTTAAGCAATGTAATTATTTTTAAAGGGCAAAGGCTAAGCTGAACATCTGGTCCCCTCAACTTTGTTTTCGTTTCGCTCAAATCCATTCGAATCTTGTATCGAGCAATAGCCAGTAGTGAACACTTGAGTAACATTTCAAACTGGGACATGTCGATTAAACGCTTGGTTGAGTTATTCGATGACCTCGCATTTCGTCGCTATTGCTTCAATTTGCTGTAAAGGGATATAATTTGACTCGCTTGTTATGCAGCAATGCCTCTTCAAATATGTTACCTAGGTGGGATGCGTCTCACCTAGTGCCTTAAAATCCGACCTGGTGAAGTGAAAAATTTCACGAAACTAAAGAGAGTTCCAATGGAGAAAGGAACCAAAACAAATTGTATTACAGTTCGGGCAGCGAAAGCGATTATTGTCCTTGTAAGTGTATTTCTTTCAAGAATAAAAATGATGGTATTTTGATGGAACGTGTGCTGACGTCAAAGCGACGAGAAAGGCTCAAATGTCATGTGTTTCATGCGATAAATCCAGCAATTGCATCTATTGGCAGTGGTATTATACAAACATCACTTCCTAGGCGTGATGCGATTAACACAGAGGTGAAGGTGAACACAGAGGTACGGGGCCACGCGAGCAAGGCCGCATGACACGAGCAGGCGCACACCGAGGATTTTTCCATGAGGGGCCCGGACCAAAAAGGGCACTTGGCCGGCTCCAAAAGGGCACTGACCGGCTCCAAAAGGGCACTTTGCGGCCCGGGGCACACTGGAAGGTTTGTTGACCGGGGAAGGGGGCTTGAAAAAAAAATTGACCAAAAGGGCAGTTTAGGGCCCAAAGGGCACCTTTGGCACAGGCGGGGCACATCAGGCAGGTGATATTTTGGCTGAATTTGGGACATTCCGGCCAAGAGGGCACTTTTCGGTCAAAAGGGCACTTTTGGCCAAAAGGGCAATTTGGTCTTATGGCCCGGGCCCGCTGGCCCCTCCCCTCCGGTGCGCCTATGGACACGAGTGACGAGAGTTATATTCATTTGCAGTCTTTTCTTCGATGTTGCTAAAGTAAAGACGCAGATAAAGCTAGATTCCTCGGTAAAAAGGCAAGGTATGTAACATGGTGAAAATGCAGATGCAGAGAAAAATCTGAAAAGGAAAATGCAGAGCTGGTGGTGGTGCATGACAGGGCTACAGGCGTGCTGAAGCGGCTACTGCCAACCTCCACATGGTTCATACCGCACAGCACGGCTACCGAGCCAGCAGTGTCATACTCCAACAACATCAAGTCAGCGCACCGCATGAATACGAGACGGTGAACGACAGACTGGCCATCAACATCAACGGTGTGGGAACTGCGTCGTCCGATCCCCACCCAGCGGTGGACAGGAATCTAGCCAAGAAGGCGAGGCTCGTATGGCTCCAGGACCCGCAACATACAAGAGAGGGTTCGTCCAGAATTTCTACCGTTCAGAGGGAACGCTGTAGGTAACGTGTTCTCATTGGGGCGCGAGCATCGCGAGTCATCGCACACGCCGACGCTGCAGCGCATCCTGGACGCCCGCCGGTGCGCGGCTGGAGTTCCGAGCAGATCTCTTGGTGTGAGGTCGTTGCGCACCTGCTCAGTATGAGCAGGTGCCGCCGGCGCCCGCCGCCCAGCCCTGCGTCTGTCTAGTCTGGCGCCGCGCCGGCGTACAGTTCAGCTTCGTCATGAGCCCGGCTGCAACCGGCACGGATCCCGGTCAGTGGCAACCGGTCAGCCAGTTGAAAAGGGTGCCGGTGGGTGCCGTGGCCATCATGTCTTTTGCCCCCTCCAAACTAACAGAAGGAAACTAAATTAAAATACGGTAACTTTGGCCGAGGTTGAAAAGTAGCGCTCCGGGTGAAAGTTTCTCCAGTTTTAAAGGTATTTTAAATAATTGTTTTGGAAGCCCAATATGGTAGTGTAGTAGAATCTGACGCACACCGAGAGTTCTATGCTGTTGAAATTCTGCTTACATCTAGAGTTGACACAATCAGCAGTTTAACTATTCCTTAGTCAGATAGCTGCATGAATTTAGTTTAGCCAGCAACAGGCAAGCAAACCCAGAGAGCCAGATTTCGAAAGCGAAATTTGAACAGGATGTTTTGTGCGTGTGTCCAGTTGAGCCCAGATGAGCAGAATGCTTTTATGTTGATATGGGTCGCTAAGATGAAGAGACAGGCTACATTGGCTGATTTTTATTTCTCAAGAAGAATCGCGAGAAGAGGTATGTAGGTATTCGGACCCTGAATAAGAGATAACTGGTGGGTTCGCAGGTAAAGGAAATTCGGGTAGTATTACCGGGCTGTCAAACTTTAGGGTTTTTATTGCAGTTTACGGTAGGTACCTGCCTATCTATGGTGCATGTTTAACACACATCCTCACGAAGAAGGCAAATAGATTAGGTTTCGTTAGGTTGTGTTAGGCTATACTTCTGTTTTAAGTTCGAATTTTTTTCAACCAACTTTTGGGGATATTTTCCCAAAAAAAATTGATCCTTCAAAAATGGGTCGGGCTAAGTTAGATTAGGTGACGTTTTTTAACTTGAATAATTGTATGCAAAAAGTTGAAAATTTTCCATTTTGTAAGCAATTTGTTTTCTTGCATGGAAGGTTAGGCTAGGTTACGTTAGCCCGTCGCGTATCGGGGGCCTTCAACCTCCCCGACCTCTGGTTTTTTGCGGATAGTTTAAAAAAAAACTGCGCGCTGCAGAGCGCCGAAATTTGGCATGCCTTTTCCCACATCAATCTGGCATGTGTCAAACCTTTCAAGTCAGGTCATCTAGGGTCAAAGAGTTAGTCTAGGTAGACGGGGACGAGTGGTCTAGGGGCAAGTTGCTCGTCTCACAATCAAAAGGTTGTGGGTTCGAGTCCCACCTGTCTCTACTCTTCGCCTGCGACCAATCGACGTGAAAGATTGGCGATGCTACATGACTCGACGGTCGATGTGTCGTAAAACAAATAATCAACCAACGAGTTAATCTAGGTCAAGTGAGGTCGCCTCCCGAAAAGTTCAACCAGTCGTCACGCTTTAACGGATATACATTTTTAATGAAGCTCAGCGCTTCCTCATCTTTCGGGATGCAACTAAAGTGCGGGAGGAATTTTTCATTTTCCCCCGTTTTTGACTACTTATTAGTTTTACATATTTGCATATTACAGTTCAACTTGAAGATTCTGGCTAAAGTAAGCATTTTTGTATCAGCGCAAGTTGGCTTCGAACAACGTTTTTCGATCAGCTCCACCCATTAGAAGAGGAAAATTAAAGAAAACTCGAAAACTGAATGTATTGAAATTTCAACTGCAAAAAATTATTTTTGGTTCGCCAAAAAGTGTATCGTCCTGGTCGATTTCGCTGTCATTTTCTGATTCCAAATAATTTACTGTCTTCAAATATCCTCCAAAATAAACTCCCCGGAACAAAAACATTATGTAAGTCTTGAAAATCTACACCCCCAAGTGACGTCACTTTTGGGTATTTTTTTTTCGGGGGGGGGTGGCGTTGGGCCCTACTCGGCGAAGAGCGCATTCCCATGACACCTCGTTTTCGTGCGATGCTTAGTTTATATATTAGAGGGGTTCCTATCAACCCCCCCCCGATATATGTAGGGTATGAGGATTTGACCAGAGAGACGGGCGGGTTAAGTTAGGGTGCATTTTTTTGTTACTTTGAACATCATTTTAATGCTATCGTCCCAAACTATCCAAGCCCTTTTTGGTGTTAATTTTCCTCCGAACTGAAAAAAACCTGCACTTCCAGACTGGAAGTGTAGGTTGCAAACCTGCAAACCTGCACCAAAAAACCTGCAACCTGCACTGTCTGCGGCCGCAGACAGCCGCAGACAATGTGACGTCATCCTGCTCAATGTTGATTGGCCGTTGACAAGCTCCACCCCTTTGACCGCGAGAGACTTGGCGGCAGCAGGCAGCCGCAAGCCTCGTGAACCGGCCCCTGTCAACGTTTATTGGTAGCCGGTGACGTCATCTGGGCGCTGATTTGGGTTCAGCAGGTTAGCACGACAGCAAGACATGGTACTTTTCCACGTACGTTCCTGACTAGCAAGTATACGTGAGTGGTATAAATTATACGTCATCTGAAAGCTTGCTTTATGGTATTTCGAAAATCATGGTATACTTTCACATGAACGTGTTAGTTATTGTGTAAAATTGTGTAATTTAGACACATGCCATATCCATCGACACTATTTAACTTAAGCGGGCCGGGCGTTTTGATATGGGTAGCGAAGTTGGTAGTGCGTCAGTTTGCCGACTCGGAGATAGCCGGTTCGAGGCTGGGGGCCGGCAGCTCTTTGTGCGCGTCGTGGGAAGTCCTTCTAATAAGCGATAGGCAATTAAGACATTGTTCACATGGGACGATCATTTTCATAAAGAGAAGGGAAATACGCAGATATTCTGCAAGGCTGGGGTTCGGCAACCTTAAATTGATGGTTGGGCACTTCTAATCAGCCAGTCATAGGAAGTGCGGAACACGTCACCGCTTATGGCAGTGTCCAGGCCCACAGTCCCTTCCTGACGCGGGCGGCGGACCATCGGGGGTGGGACCCGGACAGGAGACAGGACCCCTGAATCAACATAACAGCACTACTACAACACTTACACAACATCGACATACAAGGCAGACTGATGCACTACCTCCATTTCTACCTACTCAACAGATCTTTTCAAGTAAAAATTGGTCCCCACACCTCATACACCAAATTTCCCACCACCGGTTTAATGCAAGGCTCAGTTCTCAGTCCCCTACTCTTCATTTTAGCCCTAAATTCCGCCGTCACCGACAACTTTTCGACCAAAATTGCAGTCTACGCCGACGACATAGTATTACGGACATTAACAGAAGCACCAGCACACGCACTAACAGCACAACAACACGCACTAACAGAACTCAACAACAAACTTGCCACACTAAACTTCCATTTAGCACCACTCAAATCCAAATGCATGATTTTCGGCTACAACAGAGACACAAACCTACAACCCCTAAAAATAAACAACTCACCCATTCCCTTTGTCACCACAACACAATTTATAGGTATCACATTAGACCAACGACTAATTTTTCGGCCACACCTAAACATACAAAAACGCGTCTCAAAAAGAATCAACATACTACGAGCACTCTGGCACACGCTGGGGATCCGACCGAAACACACTTCTGACCCTTTACAAATCACTCCTTCGGCGAATTATGGAATACGGATCCCCACTCTTCGAAAACGCAGCTGAAACAAACCTCAAAATTGTAGATTCTACTCAACGACGATGTCTTCAAATAGTCACTGGAGCTTACACCACCTCACCTTCTCACGCTCTCCACATATACAACCACATCCCAGAACTACAGCACAGACGTACAGAAACACTACTTAGATACCACTACAAAACACAACTCACGAAACAACACCCATGCACACAGGCACTAAAACTCCGCACAGCACGCAGACACCAACTCATGAACTCCTCACGACTACAAACCACAATAGGCTGCCGCATACCGACACGCTAACACACTAGACATAACAATCCCAACGACAACACCACACCCACAACCCGTCGCATGGTGGAAACAGCCGACACCCAACATACACTTCCTCATTGACAAGCCAAAAAACGCATACACACACGCAGAAATACAACTATTCCTACAATTCACAGCACAGTACGCCAACTACAACATCATATATGCAGACGGCTCCAAATCACATACACAGCAGACGGGCGCAGCGGCGGTGCTGTACCCCAACGCAGCGCCGCCGCGGGTCGTCCTACGCGCCCGTCTGCACAACACAGCATCCACTTACACAGCAGAACTATTCGGAATCTTTTCGGCATACTACACCATCTACAACACCAAAATTGAACACATCATAGCCACAGACGCAAAATCAGCATTACAGAGGATAACCCCACACCAAATGCAAACACCCCCTCATACTCAAAATACTACGCATCCACAAACAACTCACCATACCACAACGGCCAACACTTCTCTGGATCCCAAGTCACACAAACATACACGGCAACGAACACGTAGACACAGAAGCAAACATAGCCACAAAACTATAACAAATCACACAATGCCCCTACTCACAATCCGACTACTATCCCACAATACGGCAGGCCATCAACAAACACATACAACAAACATGGAATACAGTAACAACACAGCTACACGAAATACACCCCAATCACGAACACTGGCACTCCATCAACCAAAACACCAGACTACTAAACACTATTTCATCACACTTACCATATGTTTATGTGGTGGGGATACCATGTACTGTCATTGTCAAAGGAAATGTTGTTTTTTCCTGGTGTTTGAAAACAATTTATTTGAATGATATTAATATTATTATTTTGGTAAAATTACTTTTTTCTAGATATCAGCACCTGAACTTGAACGTCTGATTTGCTGAGTTTTTATTTCCCACATAAATGAGTATCGGCTTCCTTCAAATCACATCAGATAATGATGTGAATTGAAGGAATGTTTAAAACGTTAAGCGTGGTGGGTAGGAGGGATAATGTGTGGTCTGGTCCATGGCCAGAAGGAAACCAACGGACCGATCGCTGGGAACCCATCTGCATATGCCGAAATGAACCACGAGAAGTGCTCTGGACTCACCCCTGAGCCTTAGCGGCCTGACGGTTCCCACCGAGGAATTTTTCCACACATTCGGAGAGATGGATGCAGCATTTTGTGTTCACCATGCCCAAGAACCCAACAATCTCAGCAGACATCCAAAGGTCATTGGAAGTTCCCCCAGGTGTTGGAATCCAGATTCACTTCCACATATGAAATGTCATTCAGTACTTTACGAAGATCTGGACATTTATTAGTCTCGGGCTGGTAAACAATGAGGCGAACGTCGCCAAGCTCGCAAAGCGGCAGCAGCGCAAAGCCGAGCAGTTTGCTCAGTGACTGCGAAGTGTGAGCCGCGCTTGGTCGACACTTCACATTCAGATCAGTGTCTGAATCCTTCATTGTTTGGACGTATAGGTGCATCACCTGCCGTTGATCATATAGCTGGATATCAGGCTTTTTTACACAAAAATTACACGATACTAGACGTACGTGTTGCAGTTCCACCGAGTGTGTGTCAAACTCAAGAACTGATATGTGCCTGTGTTTGTGAAGTCGGTAGAGCGTAGCCTGTAGGTTTACGCGTACTCATCGTCCCACGACGGTGCTCGTGAGAAGTCTGTGTATATATGTATGTCGAGTTGTTCTCAGCCACAGATGTCACGATGAGGATGTTCCATCTATTCTTGCCGGTTCGTCAGATTTTATAAAGTGCCAGATATGTACGAACTGTAATGTTAGGTATTGTAATGTATTGATGCAATGTAATCTCATTAAGCTACGTGGCTTATGTGAACCTGCTACCGATAACCTCCTATGTAATGCGTTTGGTGGAGTCGAGGTGGCTCAGTCGGTGAGGTGTTAGACTCTTGACCGAAAGATTATGGGTATGAGTCCCGCAACCAGCGGAATTATCCACCCGCGACCAATCGGCATGAAAAGTTGGCGACGGTATATGACCTAGCAGTTAATTGCGTCATAAAAGAACCCAATATTTCTTTCGGCTTCATCTGTTTGCTTCCTCCAGCATATGTTTTGCGTCGTGCTTCCTCCATATATCGTTTTAATACGCTCTCTGTTGGGGGCCAGAATGTAGATTCATGTGCGCAAAATGACGAACGCAGTCGATGCGCCCGAAATACAAATTCATCTCCACCACAGAGTGCACAACGGAAAAAAATCGACAGTGGGACTCTCTACTGCCCCAGCTTTATGCTCCTCATATTAAAGTCTGATTGATAAACAACTTGTTTACCGTGTTTATGTCGTGCTGTACTGCAAAGTGTGTGCTGTTTTAGGTTGCATGGCGCGAATAATAAAATCATATTTGAAAAAGAAAATATTTCCTTTAGTTAAAAATGGAACACATTTAGTTAAAAACATGTATGGTATTACGTGGTAATTTTCCATTCCGCCCACAATTCAGCTGTTATTAAAGTTGCCTCCGAGCTGGTCTAGCATTGAAATTCCTGTTGCCACTGTATTATTGCATGCATGACAGAAGTTTGATTCACATAGCGTCAGTGACGCAGCCAATTTATTTCGACTGAGAATGCCGAATAACTGGGTGCGAACATGGGCAAAGCCACGGTGGGGCATGAAGCGGGATGCTTCTCCAACCTTGCCAAGCTCCGCGTCAAGCCTCTGACAATACATGATAATCGAACCGATATCCTCGTGCGTGCATCTAAAATCCGTCTTAGCGCTTACGGGTTCCATCAAGTTGTTGCGGAATCTAAATCGAGCCTTCATGGTTCGAAAAGCGCAATTTTTTTATTTTGCGCTGGCACTCCAGAAAATTGTAGCCTGCCTAAATGTTTTAGCCAACGTCTGCTCCTGTCTGCTCCTGTCAAAGCAATGCTTGTCGCAGTCCTGGTGACGTGTGTTCGCCGTGTATCGTGAGAGGCATGGAGCCGAACTTAGATCTGGCATCGCTCTGACTCCAGCGCGGGCCAAGTCATTTGATTGTTCGGCAGCATGCACAATTGTTGGTTTTGTCATCTTGATAACCACATACTGTGATTAAATGCACCCTTCGAAGAATAGGGACTAATGCTGGTTGGCGGGTACTGGTGGGAGGGGGAAGGGGAACCGTTAATTTTTAGCTCAATGTTTGCGACGCACTGTCGTAGGGCCAAAATGATTATATTCAGGAGGACCCGTCTCCAATCCCATCCCTTATGGCCCACTGCCCATGCCAGGAAGGGACTGGGGGCCTGGACACTGCCATGAGCGGTGGTTATGTACTTCCTATGCCTGGCTGAATATAAAAAGTGCCCGACCATCAATTTAAGGCGGCCGAAACCCAGTCTTGCAGAATATCTGCGTATTTACCTTCTCTTTATGCGAAAGATCGTCCCATGTGAAGAATGTCCTAATCAACTGTCGCTTATTAAAAGGACTTACCCACGACGCACACAAAAGGCTGCCGGCTTCCAGCCTCGAACCGGCAGCCCCGAGTCGGTAAACCAACGAGCTACCAACTGCGCCACCCACACCGGGAGCGCGCTTCCGCTTAAGTTAAATAGTGTCGATGAATATAGCATAGGCCTAAAGAACACAATTTTACACGGTAACTGACAAACCCATGTAAAAACCTACCATGATTGTCGAAATACCATGAAACAAGCTTTCAGATTAAGTACAATTTATACCTATCACGTATACTTGCTAGTGAGGAACGTATGCAGAAAAGTACCATTTCTTGCTGTCGTGATAGCCTTCTGAACCCAAACCAGCGCCCGGATGACGTCCCCGGCTGCCAATGAACATTGACAGGGGCCGCTTTAGAGTACCTGTTGTCTCTAGTTATCTTGCCGTGAACAGTGCCCAGTCCAAGGCGCACAGTCCGGCCCCTGTCAATGTTCATTGGCAGCCGGGGACGTCATCTGGGCGCTGATTTGGGTTCAGCAGATTATCACGACAGCAAGAAATGGTACTTTTCCGCGTACGTTCCTGGCTAACAAGTATACGTCAGTGGTCCAAATTATACGTCATCTGAAAGCTTGTTTCATGGTATTTCGATAATCATGGGAGACTTTCACACGAATGTGTTAGTTATTGTGTAAAGTGGTGTTATTTAGACTCACGTCATATCCATCGACACTATTTAACTTAAGCAGGCCGAGCGACTCGGTGTTGGTAGCGCAGTTGGTAGCGCGTCGGTTTGCCGACTCGGAGGTAGCCGGTTCGAGCCTGGAGGCAGGAAGCTTTTTGTGCGCGTCGTGGGAAGTCCTTCTAATAAGCGACAGTTAATTAAGACACTGTTCACATGGGACGATCTTTTTCATAAAGAGAAGGAAAATATTCTGCAATATTTAATATTCAGATATTCTGCAAGGCTGGGGTTCTGCCACCTTAAATTTATGGTTGGGCACTTCTTCTAATCAGCCAGGAATAGGAAATACGGAACACGTCACCGCTTATGGCAGGGTCCAGGCCCACAGTCCCTTCCTGACACGGGCGGCGGACCATCGGGGGTGGGACAGGAGACAGGATCCCTTAAATTTAATCATTTGTGGCACTACGGCAGTGCAAATATTGAGCTAAAAACTAACGGTTGCCCTTTCCCCTCCCACCAGTACACGCCGACCAACATTAGTCCCTGCTCCTCGAGGTGTGCATATAATAACAGTACATGATTATCAAGGTGACAAAACCAACAATTGCGCATGCTGCCGAACAGTCAAATGACTGGACCCGAGCTGGAGTCAGAGCGATGCCAGTTCTAAGTTCGGCTCCACGCCTTTTACGATACACGGCGAACACACGCCACGAGGACTGCGACAAGCATTGCTTTGACAGGAGCAGACGTTTGCTAAAATATTTCGGTGACAATCCTGAACTTTCTGGAGTGCCGGTGCAAATTAAAAAATCACGCTTTTCGTATCATGAACGCTCGATTTAGATTCGGCAACAACTTTGTGGAACCCGTAAGCGCTAAGACGGATTTTAGATGCCCGCATGAGGATTTCGGTTGGATTATCACGCATTGTCAAAGGCTTAACGCGGAACTTGGCAAGATTGGGGAAGCATCTCCGTTCATTCCCCACCGTGGCTTTGCCCATGTTCGCACACCGTTATTCGGCATTTTCAGTCGAAATGAATTGGCTGCGTCGCTGACGCAATGGGAATCAAACTTCTGTCATGCATGCAATATTTCAGGGGTAACAGCAATTTCTATGCCAGACCAGCTCGGAAGCAACTTTAATAACAACTTAATTTGTGGTTGGAATGGAAAATTACCATGTAATACCATACATATTTTTAATTAAATGTGTTCTATTTTTAGCGAAATAAAATATTTTCCTTTCAAAATATGACTTCTTTATTCGCGTCGTGCAACCTGAAATGCCACCCCGGTAGCTCAGTTGTTTAGAGCGCTGGCCTGTGCTGGTCTCCCCTGTCCTGGCAACACAGGGTTCGAGTCGCTTCGCGCGCTCGGGTTTAGCCCCCGGCCGGGAGTGTGAGTCGGCAACTGGCCCGATAAGGCCGGGGACGAGCTACCGGGCGGCCGTGTCGGTGTATTGACGGCACGTTAAACTTTCGATCAAAATTATCCCGTTGAAAAGGAATTCGTGGATCGGGTAGTGGGGCGAGGGTTCACGCAACAAGCTCTGCTTAGCAATAGAACCCTGGTTCCTAAAGCCACCCCAGCAACAACTGGGACTAAATTTTAAATAAATAAAAAATCATGCCTTTTGCAGTACAGCACGACATAAATACGGCAACAAAAGTTGTTTATCAATCAGACTTTAATACGAGGAGCATGCATCTGGAGAAGACGAGACTGCCAAGATTGAGGAAGGCCCTCACTCCTACTGCCGATTGCTTCTCGGTTGTGTACTCTGTGGTGGAAGTTAATGTGGATTTTGGGCGCATGGACTGCGTTCGTCATTTTGCGCACATGAATATATATATATTCCGGCGCCCAACAGAGTGCGTATTAAAACGATATATTGAGGAAGCACAACACAAGACATATATTGGGAGAAGCAAACACATGAAGCAGAAAAAGAACCTTGGGTTCCTTTACGACGCAATTAACTGCTAGGCCATATAGTGTCGCCAACTTCTCAAACCGATTGGTCGCGGGTGGACTCGGTAATTCCGCTGGTTGCGGGACTCGAACCCATAATCTTGCGGTCAAGAGCCCAACACCCTACGGACTAAGCTACCGCGGCTCCACCAAACGCGTGACATAAGAGGTTATCGGTAGCAGGTGCAGATAAGCCACGGTACTTAATGAGATTGCATTGCGGCAATACATTACAATACCTAACATTACAGTATGTACATATCTGGCACCTTATAAAATCGAACGAACTGGCAAGAATAGATGGAACATCCTCATCGTGACATCTGTGGCTGAGAACAATTCGACATATATACATACACAGACTACTCACGGCACCGTAGTGGGGCGATGAGTACGTGTAAACCTACAGGCTACGCTCTACCGACTTCACAAACACAGGCATATATCAGTTGTTGAGCTTGACATACACTCGGTGCAACTGCAACACGCACGTTTAGTCTCGTGTAATATTTGTGTAGAAAGTCCTGATAGGCTGCTATATGATCAACGGCAAGTTATGCACCTACGTCCAAACAATGAAAGATTCAAACACTGATCTGAATGTGAAATATCGCCCAAGTGCGGCCCATACTTCGCAGTCACTGAGCAAACTGCTCGGCTTTCCGCTCCTGCCACTTTGCGAGCTTGGCGACGTTCACCTTGTTCACCAGCCTGAGATGAATAAATGTCCAGATCCACGCAAATCACTTAATTATATTCTATCTATGGAATTGAATCTGGATTCCAACACCTGGCGGCAACTTTCAATGACCTTTGGATGTCTGCTGAGATCGTTGGGTTCTTGGGCATGGTGAACACAAAACGCTGCATCCATCTCTCTGAATGTGTGGAAGAATTCCTCTGTGAGAACCGTCAGGCCGCTAATGCTTGGGAGGCGAGTCCAGAACACTTCTCGTGGTTCATCTTCGGGATACGCAAATGGGTGCCCAGCGATCGGTCCGCTGGTTTCTTTCTGGCCATGGACCAGGCCACACATAATCCCCCCCTCCCCCCACCGCCACGCTTAGCATTTAACATCCCTTCAATTCACATCATTATCTGATGTGATTTGAAGGAAGCTGATATTCATTTCTACGGGGAATGAAATCTCAGCAAATCGGCAGTTCAAGTTCATGTGCTGATGTAGAAAATAAGTAATTTCACTAAAAAATAATATTAATATCATTCAACTAAGATTTTTTAAACACTAGGAAAAACACTAATGTTGACAATGACAGTACATGCTATCCCCCACGCCATAAGACATAAGAGGTTATGTATAGTGTGGGGAGAATATGGAATAATATGGAAAATATAGAAAGTGTGGGGAAATGGGATTTTTGGTGACTAACAAAGAACACTGATGTCAAATTACAAAAATATCCTAACTGAATCTAACCTAAACAACTGATGTTGGACCTCCTAAAACATACTCATGTTCGGTCATCTAAAACCTACTGATATTGTATGCTGGATGTTCAACGTGATTCACGAAGGAAATGGTACATCCGTTGTGCCTTAATTACACACTCGCATCAATTGTGCACTGTATATTACTTAACCTCGTGACATACAAACTCAGTTAATGGAAGCATACATTTTGTATCCTAGGCTGAATCTGTTATCATTACTCCATGTAGAAAAGGCTGGCCATTATTCTGCTGGAATATCATGATAAAAATGCTAGAAATAGCCACATGGAAATATATGTATTCATTTTTTATATATAATTAAACCTGGTTTTGGCTTTCCGTGCATGACTGCCTATCCTGTCTTCTTCTGATCTTTCACTACTCCCAAGTAGCCTTGTTCTTCATTCAACACAGTTTATGGAAAATTATTTTCAGGAAACTGGGAAGAAGTTGCTAGTAAGCTTCAAGAGGTTGAGTCCATACATCTGTCTAAAAAGTTGTCTTCATTGGGGCTTCTTATATATAAATACCAAGGTTTTTTGGAATTTGGCGGATAGAATAGAAACAACAGTGTTTTCCTGAAAAAGAGGTAGGTTATGTTTGGACTGGGGAAGGATTGTGGTGATAACTCAACCAGCATTGTTGCATATGTGATATCAAAGATATTCAATGGATGACATTGGTTTGGATGCACTGTTTATACATTTAACATTATCCTTCATTACCAATTACCCCAATCAAAGCAACACATTTCGCATTACTTCACTTACGAACTGAAATGCATGCATTTGCGCTGGAATACAATGGTCATATCATCTTAATGACTATCAGAAACATGCATTTACAATTTTTTCTTGGAATGCCACCTCAACTAAAATGCAAATCTTCTTCTGCAGGTGCAATTGTAAAAACCTCACACAGCTCCAGCCTTGCCTTTTTTCAGAAGAGAACATAAATTAGCTTTCAATAAAAAAAAACATTCCTGAACAATTCGATCTGAAAATTGAGGAAGCTAAAGAAATGCCTAACTTATCCCAACCTCACTTTAGCTTTGCCTAAGAAAAAATGTGCAAAACGTCACTTGTAAACACTCAAAACTGCAATAATGAACCCTGAAATCACATCTCACACAGTACAGGTGAGAGTGGTCACATTTTAACCACGTCAATCAACTTTGCATTGGAAATGCATATCAATAATTCAAATATTAACTAAAAAGTACATATTTCCCTGAAAATGTATTTTAAGGTCTGATATTTTTTTTTTGCAATTACACCAGTATTTTTAGTGGCTACTAATAATTGGCACCACAAAAGCTACAGTGAAGTAATCCTGCACCACCACTTTCATGTTCAGAATATGGCACAATTGTGCCACTAGTGTTAACACTACAAAACAATTATATGTTTTAAAGTAGCTCTATGTCAGTGGTTAGATGACTTAGATGGAGAGAACCATCTGAATATGGATACCATCTTCATTTTTTGAAATTCAGTAAACAGTACAATAACTGGTTTGGCCACACAAAAGCAGCAGTAGAGCAATTTGTTCCATGCATTAAGTGTTTGGAAACTCCCTCTTACCCTATTACCACTACTGCCCAGCCATGATACAATGGGCAAGCAATTACCAAATTGTCCACAAGTTGGTGAATGGCACAGAAACAATATGATAACTGACAGGGGACCAACGCACATTCTAACATTAATCACCAGATTGCATCAATGACATGTTGACCAAGTTGACATTGTGGGTATAAGGCCTTAATTCGCATAAATTGTTTGAGGTGTGTTCTCCATATCAACCACGCCATGGATAAATTAATTAAATCAGTATTAAATCAGCGGAATAAAATTAAATCAGCGGAAATCAGTAGAAACTTTAAGAGGAAGTGCCTTATTCTCGGTGACTTTAATCTAAAAGGTTATGAAAATACTGGTGTTGGCTCCCCATCATGCAAAATGTTCAGGAAATGCCTTCAAGAGGACCTGTTCTTACACCAGTTTGTATCGGAACCTACCAGGCATGGTTCATTCTTGGACCTTGTATTCTCGGATTTAAGTGACTTGGTTCAAGACTTGACTGTAGGCGAAACTCTGGGAAAAAGTGACCATAACATAGTTAGATTCAAGGCACATGTAGTGGAAATTATCAAGGATAATTTGGTAAAGGTTCCAAATTTCAACAGAGCAGACTTTAACGGCATGAGAGCGGCTTTAAGTGCCATCAGATGGGAAGAAGAATTCTCCAATTTAAATGCCTGTGAAATGTGGGAAAAGTTCAAATCTTACTTAAAGGAAACTCAGATTAGACATGTCCCCCAAAAGCAAAGACGCAAAAGAAGGGTAGGAAAGCCAGCATGGCTTACACCAGACGTGATAAAAGCAATTAGGGGCTAAGAAAACTGCATTTAGAGTTTTTAAAGAAGCCTCAAATGTCATTAATCTAAAGGCGTATCGAAAAGCTAGAGACACTGTGAAGCAAAAAACCAGAGCAGCAAAGCGAGCAAAGGAACTGGATTTAGCTAGAAACTGTAATGGGGACAGTAAAAAGTTCTTTAGTTTCTACAAGCTGAGTAAAGTTTCTAGCACAATTGGTCCACTGGAAGTAAACGGGACTACATTGGGTGAGGATAGTGAGATGGTTGAGGAGCTGAGCAAGCAGTTCAAATCAGTGTTTACATTGGAAGATATGACCAATCTGCCGACCGTACACCATAGTTCAGTTACATGGGATCTGACAAATGATGTTGATTTCATTGGTAGTGATGTTGTTTACAATCATATCAGGAAAATAAAGCCAAATAAGGCAGCAGGACCTGATGATATTTATGCTAGGGTGTTGTGGAAACTGAAAAGGAACTGGCATTTCCACTTAGTATAATATTTTGTAGATCAGTTTCACATAAGGAAATTCCAACCGATTGAAAAAGGGCAAATGTAGTTCCTATTTTCAAGAAAGGAGAAAGAGGGAAAGTTGAAAACTATAGGCCAATAAGTCTCACATCCCTAGTCTGCAAGGTACTCGAATCAATTATCAAGGATAGAATAGTTAGTTATCTGGAAGGTAGCAGATTGATTCAAGATACTCAACATGGATTTAGAAAAGGACGATCGTGTCTCACAAACCTCTTGGACTTTTTGAACTTCGCCACAGAACAATTTGATCAGGGAAATCAGGTTGATGTAGCATATCTTGACTTTAGTAAGGCCTTTGACAAGGTACCCCATAAACGGTTAATGATACAGCTTCAGTCCCATGGTATTGCAGGTAGCATCTTAAAATGGATAGAGTTGTGGCTTTCAGATAGACAGCAAAGAGTGATGCTAAATGGTACAAAGTCATCATGGCAAAATGTTCTTAGTGGAGTCCCCCAGGGGTCAGTACTAGAGCCATTACTGTTCATTATATTTGTAAATAACATTGAAAGTGGCCTAAGCAGTAAAGTTTTGAAATTTGCAGATGATTTGAAGGTCTTTAGGGCAATAACAGGTCAGGATGAGCATATCTCGCTGCAAAAAGACTTAGACGAACTTGTGAAGTGGTCCGAAGAATGGCAAATGAAATTTAACTTTGATAAGTGCAAAATCATGCATGTAGGTAAGCAGCATATGAAGGCTCCATACTTGATGGGTGGCCAAGTGCTATCAGTGACTCAACAGGAGAAGGATTTAGGTGTTATTCTAAACACAAAATTGGGGGGCATCAGAACAGACCAAGGAAGCCAGGAAGAAGGCACTGAGAATGCTCGGGGCAATAAATAGGAATGTATCATACAGAAGTGAGGAAGTGATCAGGAAGCTTTACTGTGCATACGTCAGGCCACATTTGGAATACTGCATCCAAGCTTGGTCTCCTAGCTATGAAAAAGATTGTTGGCTTTTAGAGAGAGTACAAAAGAGGGCTACAAAAATGGTTAATGGCATAAGCAACCTGGCATATGAGGAAAGATTGAAGAAATTGAATATGTTTTCACTTAGATATAGAAGGCTGAGAGGAGATCTCATCGAGGTCTTTAAATTTGTCAATGGTCTGGAGAGGGGATACCTTGGGGAAATGTTTGAATTTAACAGAAATGATGCAATTAGAGGTCATAAATTCAAAATTAAAATTAACCACAGCAGAACAAGGTTAAGGCAAACTTTCTTCACCAACAGGGTAGTGGAACACTGGAACCAGCTGCCAGAAAACATCGTCAGTAGCAGCACATTGAACATCTTTAAAAACAGCATAGACAATCATTATAAGAATAGAGGGCTTGCTTTTCAGTATTACAGGGAGGGCTGATTGGCAGATTTGGTGGGCAACTGGTTCAGTGTACAGAGTGCAACCAAGAAGGGCCCTTGTGGCTCAGAGTTGCACTAATCTTTTATGTCTTTATGTCTAATTATGGGTATGGTGCCTTTCGGTTCAAAGCCACCAGCACGCTAGCAGAATAAGAAAAAATATTCAAGCTTCAATGAATCACTAATATGCTTTACAACCAACGGGGAAACTAATCGTGAGAAAAGCGCCATAATTGTGCTAAAATGAAAGCACCATATTTAGTAGATTTATTAGTATAGTCCAAAACTAGAATATAATTCAGCAGTATTCTGGCATAAAAAAGCGCTTCTGGAATATGACGTCAGTTGGCGTAGGTTTTGTCTAGTTTCAACTAACTATACTAGAACAGCCAACTTTGGAGTACCTGTTGTCTCTAGTTATCTTGAGCTGCAGCGGGGTGATCAGCTATCATCAGTGCTGTGAGCGACAGGTTCTGCTTGGCGGCGCAGCCTAACCGCTGACGGCTGCCGCCGCCAAGTGCCGCGGGCGCTAGATGCCGCCATGTGACCAACCCGGCCCTGGCTCGTGATTGGCCGCTACATTCCATTGTACGCCCTTCGAGGGTATTTGGTGGGTTGTGTCGAGAGGGTGGGATGGGTAGTGTGCTCAGGGACTTGGTTGGTTATTGGGGTTTGGGGCGCATCGACTGCAGAGGTCATGCAGCGCCCATGCTCAAGGGACTTCGTGCAATATACCGCAGTGCGTGGCATCGCCTTTCAGCCGACCAGCCGGGCGGCGGCACAACAGTCAGCTGTTCTCACACTTCTGCGCACTGGCACCGTCTGTGCCATTTCCTCTGCGCCCAACCCGCAATCCATGATATGAGCGTGGAGAAAGGCCTTGGGCGTGTCCTTGGGCAAGTGAAACCACTTTGGGATTGCACCCTGAACCAGGTCAATATTTTGCAGGCTTCTATTATTGAGCATACCTGGAACAAGGGCACGGGACGTGCTCGGTAACAGTACTTCTTTGAGGATAAACATCCTTTGTTCGGGATTCAGGTGGGCTTGGCTGACTTCTGACAGGCCATTGCGTAGGCGGCTGCAGTCTTGTACCATGACTCCAGTGAAGTCGACCACGAGCCCCAGATACTTAACCTGGTCTCCGGGACCCACTGAGGCTAGCTTCGCCTCTCTAATCGTGTATGTGGTAGCCTTGGGGACCACCGCACGCTTGTTCTTTCCGTCACCCAATATGGTCAGGGCGCGGCATTTTGACGGATTCATGCCCAAGCCTGATGAGGCCAGACTACTCTTAATCTCAGTGAGAGGCACTTGTAACGTCTGCTCGGTACAGATAACAATCACCAGGTCATCCCCGAACGCTGGGGCGTTCACCCCACAGGCGGAGGGATCGTTCGTTAGGCAGCAGTGCAGCGTTAAAATATTGGTTTCTCGTTAGGTGTGCGATGTCGAAACGAATCCACTAAGATGTCGAAATTCCCCATGGAAATGGTGTCGTTTTGAATATCATTTAAGTCCTTCGAACTAAATTTTGAGCCTATAGCCTGATTATATGTGTATCTTTTTCCTTTATTTTGGGAGACACCTAATGTAGGGATACGTATGCTAATGAAAATGATAAGAATTTCATACTATCAGCAAATAATATTAAACGGAGACCATATTATGTGTACTCTATTTACTTGAAATCGCGTTAGGTGCAACATGTTTATGCATCACAATATGTAATGGTAAGCATAAGCATGATACTTATACACAGACCACCATTAAAACAAGGCATGTGGGCTTCATAAACACACATCAAGAGGCAAGATGTCGATACTTCCTTGGGAAGGACGTCTCCTTATTGTTCAATAGGTGGCATATTACACCTTATTTCACGAATAATTTATCACTGGCATAGTGCCTCGTCCAGGGCAGCGTTAAAGTTACATGGCGACGATGGGTCGCGTTGGCGCCCGTAACTCGTTACAAACCAGCGGTCGGCCGTTTAAGTTAACCCGCCATAGGGAAATTCACATGTATACTAAATGACCGGGAACACTAAAATCCTGTTCCAAGTCACTCCTTAAAATAAACTACCCGTGGCCAGTACTAAGGGGCCAATCGAAATATTGCATAAGCCGATTTTAACATGGACTTATCTGGAAAAACACTTATTTAGTCCTCACCTTAGCGGTGTAATCATTTTCAAATTTGGACGCCCACTTTCAAGTAGAGCAACATCTAAGGCAACTGTGAAAATACCCTGGATGTCGTACTATTGTAACTTTAGAGGCCAAATTGCATTGCATTTGCAATTTGTTGTGTCCCTTCAGTACGCTCTAGTGTACTCCTCCCCAAATAGCGAAGTTTTCGGCCGAAAGCCCCCAAGGAAATGTGCCCCTCCAATAATAATCACTGGATCTGGCCCTGTCAAGTGTAACTTTTAGAATGCTTAAATCCTGGGATTAAAATGCTAATTAAGTCCATGTTAGGAATTCAACGCACACGTTTTAGCAGGCGCAAATACACGTGCCGTATTACGAACACCGCTGTTCGGTTCGCAGAGCACATGGAAATTCGCTTATGCTGTTTGCCGAACGCTTTTCTAATCCGATAAAGACGGTGCTCGCTCCGGTCGCTCCGGTCAGATCCTCACACTCCGTCTCGGGGGGGGTTGATAGGAACCACACTCTAATCTTCAAACTAGGCGTCGCACGAAAACCAGAGATGTGGTCGGAAAGCCCTCGATGAGTAGGGCCCGACACCAGCCCCAAATTTTCACCAAGTGACGTCACTGGATGCCCTAGGTTTTCACGACTTACATCATGTTTTTGGCTCTGGGGAATTCATTTGGTGGGAGATTTGAAGAGAAAAAAGCTCGATTCAGAAACGGACATCGAAATCGACCAGTACCCTACAAGTTTTTACCACCCAAATACCTTCCTTTGTCATGCTCCAAAATTTTGAGTTTTAAAGCTTTCTTTAATTTCCCATTTTTAACGGGTTGATTGGACCGAAAAACGTTCGAAGTCAACTTGTTCCAACGACAAAAAAAACTTACTTTAGCCAGAATCCTCGACTTGAACTATTATTGGCAAATCTGCAAAACTAATAAGTAATCGAAAACGAAAAAAAATCCTCCGGTGAGTTTTGTTGCATCCCTAAAGATAAGAAAACACCGGAAGTTACATTAAAATATCTGTATCCGTTAAAGCGTGACGAATGGTTGTACTTTTTTGAAGATGACCTCACTTGACCTGAACTAGCTTGTTCACCCTAGATGACCTGACTTCAACATTTTGACACAACATGCCAAATTGATGTGGGAAAAAGTATGACAATTTTCTACGCACTGCCGTGGGCCGTTCTTTCACTACCCGCGGAAAACCTTAGGAGGGTACACTGTGCCCCCCGGGACTGCGCGGATTGATATATTTCAGCCAAATAAAAACATAGCTCCACGCAATCACTTGAAAGCAAGTGGGATGGAAACTCAAAACTCAGAAGGCTGTCATTCAAAAATGAAATGTATTTTTCCCCCCAAAAAAAATTTCCACTTCTAAAAGTGAAAAGGTGTGAAGCTTGGCGTGACCAGGACTGAGCTTTGTAAAAAAGGCCTGTATGACTTTCCAATAAATTTACACCTATTAAGCATTCTCTCATACTATGCTTATTTGGGAATATGCACCATCATTTCACGTTCCTCACAAAGAGTCACGAGAAGATAGTTCTGACCTCAGGATTGCTAAACACCTTACCTGCTTCAGTCTTTTCCGGGACCATTTTCCATTCAAACTCGATCTAGCACGCCTAACACTGAGAGCAAGTAAAACAATCCTCTGGCTACTTACATCAATCCATAATACTCGCTATCTCCACATATCAATGAAGGACGTGCGGTACACGTCGGTGGGACGCCTCAACATATGGCTCCAGCATAAACGTACAACTACAGCATACGTCGCATGCGCGCCAGAAACGTAGAACCCCGCCTGCAGGGAAGGGAAAACGAAATTCACACCTTAGCAATATATTCCACTCATGATCTCTCAGAAATCTACAAAAAGTTTGAACTTGATGACTTTTTGCAAGGTATGTACAGTACGGATTGAGGAAAATGAGACACGGAATGGAACGCATGACAAATATTCGCGTAATCTTTGGCTAGCTGCTTAAGAAATTGCCTGATATAATAATAAATATATAATATCCAGCAAATGGTCCTTCAAACCATCGTTCCAAAACGCTAATGACATTGTGACGTCGGATCTCGGTTGTACGCCCTGCGTACAGTTCTATGACTGCCATGACTTCTATGACTGATTCTACAGTTCCACTCAGGTTGCCTTCGTTCCTCCTTGATTGCTCCCAAGGAGCGAGCGGGAAATTCCCTGACAAGAGCTTGGTTGACGAAGCGTGTCCAAGAGATAACATATCTCGCTTCAGCTCTTGTCAATAAGGTCTTCCTCGGCATCCTAGCGAGGCCTTAAGTTAGCGGCCTGTTGGACTTCCGCTTTTTCAGCATGATACGTATCCGAGTGTTGGGATCGCTGATGGTTAGCTAATCCCCTTGCGGTCTGGAACGTCCGCGGGCACTGGTGGTAGTGCACGACGCCGCTGCCGTTGCAGCCGGCTTCCCCGGAAGCCGCAGGACTTTGCATGCCCGCTCTGGGGGCGTTTCCACCCTCGAGAGCCGAATTACATCTGGACTATTTCGGCGGGGCAAGTCAAACCTCTCCAGGTTGGGAGACCGAGGATGCCGAAAACCCTGTCCCGTTGGCAGGGGTTGTATTCGCTAGGACCAAAGAAACACAAAGGTTAAGGCTGTTGCTACCCCGTTGCCCGGTGCTCACCACGTAGATGTGGAACTAGGGACATGTGCCTGGACGCCTTCCGTTCTACCAGTCAGCCTCCCAGACACTTGAACACTTTTTAAGGGGTCCCGCATCACATGTATGCGATGCGCGACCATATGTTTGGCCCGAAAGCCTTTCGTTATATGCATCTAGAGCCGGACAAGAGACCAGAAAGCGAACAATGGACGTAGAGAAAGTGCCAAGCACATACAATCACCTGTGGCAGATGTGATAATTAGCTGGGTTAAGTCCCAGCTGACACCACCCGTCGCCTCCCTCTAGGCGATTCAGGCGCGAGCCGTCATGGCGTTCGGACCGGCAACGGAGCTGCACGCCCCCGACATCTCGCCGTTGATCTCCGAAAGATCCGCTGGCACATTACAGTCCGCAGTATGACTTGGATGGGGTGTCTTCCATCCTCCTAACGGTAATTCCCAACTTGGCCAGGTCTGCCACCGAAATCTTGGGCCAACAGCCTCGCCAGTTTAACGTGACAGATGTCATTGTCACCCCTCTTCTCGGACCAACCGTAGTTGTGTCAGAGTTGTTAATGCCCGCGTATGAGCGTATTACTGGCGTGTCATAATATGCAACTTTGCGCCTGTGCGCGGCTTCGAGGTCTCCGTTATCCGCAACAACCTGCGCATCGATAGCATGAGAGTGCGATCCCTTCGTCGCCGCCAAGTCGGGTTTGCGAAGTCCGGCTGGCGTAGAGATGGCGGGTTCGACCTCGAATGCGAATCCACTTCGCGAGCCGTCTTTCGTCTAAGGGCATCCGCCACCATAACCGTTACACGGTCATGGCGCGCAATGCGGGGTCCCCTTGTCCTTGGACATGGGATAACTTGGACTATTGTTGGCTTATGTGAGCCAGCGAAGCATTTTGTGACATCCGGCATCGCACTTCTGCCTGATCTCGCGGCCTCTTCCCGCCCGCTTGTCTGTGTCGAGCAGATTCGCTCGGGTTTTGATGGCGGCAACGAATGGCCAGCCACTAACCCCTTTCGTGCCGGCGCGGACCCAGGAGGTCGCGCCTGGCAAGTTCTCGGACAATCGCAGACCCGCGCCATTAACAGATCCGTAAAGCTCCATCCTTTGGAGCGTGCGTAACTTAGACGTGTCGCTTAAGACAATTCCCTTGATGGTTACGGGATCGACGGTGCGTAGGCACCGACGAATACTCGGAGATTCCCGAAGGATCTCCGCTGCTGGATGTGTGGAGACCAACAGTTTGCTTAACAGTTCGCGCCTTTTAATCGGAATAGATCGACAGAGCTCCTCAACCCTGAGCCCGCAATCTTTGATGTGGGCATGGAAATACGCCTTAGGCGCATTCTTGGGGAGATGGAGCCATGATCTAACACTCTGCCGGACCGTCAAATCCATACGTTTGAGCGGGCCCTTTCGGCACGTACTCAGGACTGGACCGTGAGATATTCTCGGCAGAAGGAATTCCCTTAAAATCGCCGTGCGCTGCTCTGATATGAGCGGCGCTTCTTTGATATGTCTAGAGCCTTCTTGAAGCCTTCGTGCTTCGACTATCTGGACGCCAATGGCAGTAATCTGGACTCCGAGATACTTGACTTTGCCACACGGTCCCATAGATGGTATAGGGGCGCCATTCACAATCACAATGCTGTCAGCATTGACAGCGGTACGCCTCAGTTTACCGTTGCTCACTATACAGTTGGGGTCCGACAATTTCAGCGTTTAAGCTTAAGCCGGCGTTCGCCAGGCTCTCAGTAACTCTGTGTATCATGTCCAGAAGGACATTCGTGGTACGAGCTACAAGCACCAAGTCATCACTCGTTTTACCACTTCAACTCGTCAATGACGGCGTTGAAGAGGTAGTGTGAGAGGGGGTCGCCCTGTCGGACGCCTCTCGTCACCCGGATCTGGGAATTCCTGCGGATCTCGGTCATGCTACCGGAGTAGAGTTCCCGGACGATACCACAGATATGATCCGGGCGCCAACCCTTCGCAACGCCCGAATAATGGTGTGATGGGAGACGCCGTCGAATGCCTTGGAGACATCGAGAAACGTCAGGGAGAGGGAGGAAGAGGAGGTCGTGGTTGATCCGATCAGGTGGTCGATCAGGGCCACGTTCTCCACACACCCATCAGCATGGATGAAGGCACGCTGCACCGCGTTCAAAGTACAGAGTACTCGCCCTCCACCCAATATACCCGTGGATGTTCGGAGCGCCAAGGATGATATGGTGATCGGACGGTACTCTGCGGGGCTAGACGGCAGAGTCATCTTAGGCATAAGAGTGGTCTTGCTGACCTTCAGTGGGGCCAGAATGTGAGTCAGGAATACCCATATATTAACGCGCACGTCCGGGGCAGATATCTGCCCACTCATCCGGTTTTTCATTTACCGCCAAACTAATCGGGTTAGCAAGGCGAAACCTCGCATAGCTGTTCATTGGTCTATTCCGCATATCCTCATACAGTTTTAACTCTGGGTCGTCTCAGGTCAGGTCACCAGGTCTGTTTAAGTGACCCAACTACACTCGGAGTTCTAGGTGGCGTAGCTTCCACAATAATTGGGCGATTGATTTCAAACTTATAACACGTCATGATCTCATCAGGGAACATAATATGTGTATCGTTTTTTTTATCGTAGCATTGACCTTAGGTCAGGTCGCGGCCATGGATTCCCCATTATAGGTCTATGGTAGAATATACAAATGTTTCCTGGTTACATATTTGCGTTCAGAATGATCTCACAACGGTTGTGGCATGTAGATGGAAACTATGCTCAATGCTACCGCTGAAGTTTTTGCTCAATGACCTCACCAAGGTCTCTGAGGTCACTTGAGAACACTACACACTTCTGCGCATTATATCGCACTGCATTGAGCTAGAAGGATAAAATTACCGTCATTGTGCTTGTATCGCCAAGACGTGTCGATTGCTACTTTACGTGACCTTCCTAGGCGACTTCATGACCTTGACCTGAATTTCGGTTGACCTGCCCTTACATTGCACCGCCTATTGTCGGTAGAACATTTCAAGGACTGTCGAATAGCGTTCGCCGTTTGTTTCTATCTGTTACAGGTCCTGAGATGTGTGTCAATATCCGAGTCCCACCTGATCCGGTCGAATTTGACCTATGATGCCCCAGTGACCTGAATGTTGACCTGAGCGAAAAACTTTCGACGGAGCCCGTCACCAGCTATCCAACGCTGTTTTCCGTTTGTCACTAGCTAGCATAGTTCTAGAGATCTTAGGGGACAGACATCTGCCCCCACCCCCGGACATGGGAAGTTGGCGCGGACCTCCGGACGTGCGAGTGTTAAACATGGTTGAAAGAAGGTGGATTAGGACGCAACAGTCGCGTGGAAATATCTCCCTTCCCACGAGCGGTCGCCAGCTTGACCTTTGCGATTGCCGCGGCCGTTTCGCTATCACTGATGGGCATCGGCCAATCGTGAGCCCCGGGTCTAATCGGCTTCACTGCTCGCTCGTCGAGCGGGCTCTCACTAGTAAAAAGTCGTGCCCAGCCTTGATTCATTCATCAAACACCGCATTAAAAATATATGGTGAAAGCGGGTCTCCCTGCTTTCACCATATATTTTTCATGCGGTGTTTGTTGCCTCGACTCCTATTTTAGTCCCTTTTCGGATCTCGGTAGTGTATCCCTCATAGAGCGTCGTGACGGTATTTCTAACCTTCTCAGGCACGTCCACTCTTTCCATCGCTCGGTGAATCCAGCTGTGTGCAACCGAGTCAAATGCCTTCGCCAGGTCAATAGTGACTATTGTCGACGGCTTGTTCCTTGCATTCGCCTCCCATATGGCTGTGTCAAGGATTGCTATATTCTCTGCGCAGACATCAGCTTTTATAAAGGCTGATGTCTGCGCTCCCTGGGAGAACCTGCGTCTCTGCAGGTTGTCCAGCGGCCTGTAGCTGTCACATCGCGATGCCACAATTCGGTAGAAAGATCCTAACACCACTAATGTGATTGATATCGGGCGAAGTTGTGCCGGTGACGTAGGCTTTGCCACTTTAGGTATTAACGTCGTCCTCGAATGTCCCATCGACCCATTCTCTACTAGGAGCCATAGGTTGAATAGTTTCTGGGGTACCACGATAGGCATGTTCTTTTCCCTCCTAGCCCTTTGAATATCATCTGCCATGATAAGGCCGCATATTCTGGTATCTGGATCTTTCAAGTCGCGTAAGGGTCGCGCGTCGTGTTCAGTGGTCACACTAAGTAGTGCGGCCCAGTATTCTTCTTGCACTTACAAGGAGATGGGAGTTTGGTTGTCAGAGTCTAAGCACCAGCCGCCAGACAATACAGATGTAACGCTCCGATTCACGACTCCGGGCTGCAGCAGCTTCTGTATTCACTACGCATTCATGAAGTATGTCACGTCAGGTTAGGCCGGTCGTAGCCGGATAGCGCGCCGCACCGACGTGACCTCGCGCTCTCGCGTCTTGAGTCCAACCTCTGCTCCGCTCTGCCAAGGCGACCGAGGTCACCAACGAATTGCCCCGGGCGCGCCACCCCAGAGGCGCACCCAGTGCAGCAGTACGCACGCACACCACGTGGCGTCTGCTGCACCGCCGGCCGCACCCACACACCGCTGCTGCTGCCGCATACCGCCGGGCACGGGCGGAGGTAGGCGCGTCACATCCCCCTTATACCTCTCCCCCCTTTCGTCGGCGGGGCGCCCTCGTCCGGAAGTCCCTGGGAACAGTCAAGCTCAACAGGGTCTTCTTTCCCCGCTGACGATTCCAAGCCCGTTCCCTTGGCTGTGGTTTCGCTAGATAGTAGATAGGGACAGTGGGAATCTCGTTGATCCATTCATGCGCGTCACTAATTAGATGACGAGCCATTTTGCTATTTTTTAAGGGGTCACACCTAAGAGATGTGACCCCTTTTGGCCGAAGCCTCTTTTGTTTTTATTTTTTATCACATGGACATGAACATAGGTGAACACCTAGAAGACGAGCCAACAATGAGTAATACACTTCCTTAGGTGCATATATTCGTCCCTATTTATATCCCGCGGGGACTGGCGCGGACTTCTGCCACGAAGGCCCCGAACCTCAGCCTTTCGGCGTCATACAGTGGGTCACCCGCGGCGGTACCGAGTTCTTGTCGAGGTCTTAAAGACCCGATAGGACCAATACGTATACTCTACGGACTTGAGAGTGATTAGCATTAGGTAATTTTTGGTCAAGCCGAGTTGAATGAGATTGTTGGCCGAGATAGAAGACCAGCCGCCTCTCCAGTTGAGTGTTATGCTACCTGTCTTGAAGTCGGCGGTAGCTTGGTCAAGGTGTCCTCTGGCGATAAGATGATCTTTTATTTCATTTGTGTTGTAATAATTTGCTTTTCTCTGATGGACTTCGTTGAGATTAGCATAGTCCGCGAGCGCTTGTGTGTCCAGGACTTGTATGACATTGTTATTAATTGCCACAAGGTCTGGTTTCCGAATGCCTGCAGTTGTTGGGATTATTGGCTCAGTGATGACATTATAGGCATTGTTTTTTCAATTTTCCCGCTATAAATTTTGTGATCTTATGATGCCGGAATATTCTGGCATTAGCGGTTCGGATACATGTTTGGGCAATGTGGCCGAGAGTTTCTGGTTGCCGGCATCCTGCGTCGCACAAATTCGAACGTTCCGTTCTGGAGCGTCCGCGCCCGAGGCGTGCGGCGGTTGGGAGTAGATTACCTCGCACGGCAATAGATCCAACAAACTTCGAGCCAGACTGGAGGCTTGTGCCTGTATCAACCCAAGAGTTGGTATTTGGGAAGTTTGAGGCATTTTGTAGGCCTCGACCATTGATTTTCAAATGTAGTGCTAGGGCTGTGTTTCGGCGGACTTGAGCCCTGATTGCTACATTTGCGCATCTGGATTTAAATTTCATCCAGAATTCCGATGTAGTAAGTCTGATGATATAGGGATGTTGCGACGTTTCCATTTTTTTTCTCTCCTGGCCTGGATGGCAGCAGGTATCAGGTGGGAGAGCTCATTAATGCCCAGACCACCGTCGGCCGTATACGCATGGAAATACTCTGTTGGGGTATCTTTAGGCAGATGGAGCCATTTGCGTACGGCGCGTCTGATGGAACGGTCCAGGGTCTTGAGGTATTTCTGAGTCGGGTCTCCCAGGACCAACGAGTGGTGTATGGATGGTATAAGATTAGTCTTTAAAATTTACAGTCGCTATTGAGGCTTGAGGGGGGCTTTGGAGGTGTTTTGGATGCCCATCTCAAGTTTGTCGGCTGCATCCTGGGAAATGCCAGCCGGGCCTATTTGGACTCCGAGGTATCTGATGGAGTCCTTTGGGCCATGGAGGGAATGGTGCTGCCATCGAGTTGGTATGTGGTCGCTTTATCGATGATGGTCTTCTTCTCCTTGCCCATAGTTCTAATGGTAAGGAGGCGCATTTGCTTGCGTTAGGTGACAGTCCAGTCGGCTTGAGGGTTCGATGGAATATGTCTAGACGCTCCTGTAGAAGTCTGGGCGTTTTTGCTAGAATTACGACGTCGTCAGCGAATCCAATGATTGCTGGGAAGTCATCGTTAGGGCCGACTTGAACAGCTGCAATGGCTTCGTCTAGAACTGCGTTGAAGAGGTAGGGTGACATTGGGTCACCCTGCCTAACTCCTCATTTGACTTGAATTTTTGCTCCTTTTCTGATTTCAGTAGTTGACCCGCTATAAAGTGACTCAATGACGGATCTGATACGTTTTGGTATGCCGACGCGCGTCATGGCCCTGAATATTGACTTATGTGAGACTGAATCAAAGGCTTTGGTCAAGTCAATAGACGCGAAGGCGAGTGATGTTCTTCTGGCCCGTGCTTGCCAGACAGCAGCATTTAAAATTGTTACGTTTTCGGCGCAGCCGTCCGCATGTATAAAGGCTCGTTGTAAGGGGTCGAGTGGTCTTGCATATCAAATCTCCCAGCAAGAATGCCGGAGAAAAGTCGCAGAATGACCGAAGAGATGGAGATCGGTCGGAACTGTGGAGGACCTGTCGGTTCTGGAACCTTTGGAATCAGGGTCGTTCTGGAATGCCGCATGTATACCGGAATGTGTTGAGCTAAAATCCATAGGTTGTATAATTTTAAAACAACCGGTGTTGGGATTTTCCTTAAAAAGCCGGATGCTGATTCCGTCAAGTCCAGGGGCACTTTCAAGTTTCGTCGCTTTCTCGGCCTTCAAGATGTCTTCGGCCGTGATTGGACTTGCAATGCTTTCTTCTGATGGTTTTCCATCAATGATTGGTCTTATATCTTGGGCACTTTGCTGACCAAACAAGGTTTCCATAATTTTGTATTGATCTATGATAGGGATTGAGTCTGATTTGGAGGTGTTGACATTCCAGTTTCCCGAGAGAACAGTCTGGGCCCCTTTCTTCCGGTTTGAACGGAAGGCAGACTGGACTCTGGTAAACTGTCTTTTACGAATTTTTATAGGTATTAGGGAAGTAATATCTTTGTCTTGAGAATTCCGCATCCTTTGCTTGCGCTTACATGACCTTGAAAATAGTCTTGTGCAGATTTTCTCGGCATGGGCGTCAAGCAAGTCCCTGATTTTGTGTATGTCTGGGTAAGCTGAAATAGCTCGATCAAATATATCCTCCCCCCATTTTGGTCTTAGGTCATGGGAGGGAGGAAGTCGTTGAATGGACTCAATTAGTGTTATATTCATAATTGGTTGGTTGGCGGAATCTTGGGGGCACTGGGTCCTGGTCCAGGTGGCACTGTCGCGGTGGCTTGCGTTGGGAGCGGGTTCCTACGAGCGTCTTGCTCGTTGGCGATTTGAGCCCGAATTTCATTGTGCTTTCCTTGTTTTCTATGACATTTGATGGCTTCGATATATTTGTCAGGAAATCTTTCTTGAGAGCTATGTTGATGAATTTTGTACCAGCGGCCAATAGTTCTAGTTCTTTGGTTGCCAAAAGGAATAAATGGGTGTTAGGGAAGTAATATCTTTGTCTAAATTAAGAGAGTCATAGTTACTCCCGCCGTTTACCCGCGCTTGGATGAATTTCTTCACTTTGACATTCAGAGCACTGGGCAGAAATCACATCGCGTCAACACCGACCTTGGCCATCGCGATGCTATGATTTAATTAGTAAGTCGGATTCCGCTGGTCCCTGCCAGTTCTGAGTTGCTTCTTAGTTGCCGAACGACGCGGTTGTTCCCGTCGATCCAGATTTTCCGTCAATTCCTTTTTTCTTTTCTTTTTAAAACTTTTATTATCAACTTTCCGCCGGTTTGTCAACGGATTTAAGGAAGGGTGCAGTCCGGTGAATAATTCCGCCGGACGACACCAACAATAACACGGCCATCGCCACCCGGCGGTCTGGGCTTATAGAACATCAACATGGACACACGACATGCAAGCAAAATTGGCAAAAGGTCGCGTCGCCGCAAGCGGTGTGTGGGTGTGGGTGTTCCCGGCGGGAGGTGGAGGATGCCTCGAATCGCTTTATGGAGTACGCGATCCAGGTGCCTCAGAAATGTATCAGACACTTTTCCCAAACGCAGAGTATGCTGATGGCTCGGCAGGACATGCGCTCGTAGAAGAGCCAGCTTTTGGGCTGGCTTCAGCGCCACCTGTCTCACCAATTGAATGTCCATGTGTAGCTGCTTCACTTGAGCTTTTTGATAGCCAAGTGGAGTCAGCTCCAACCCCAGGTACTTGACCACCTCCCCCGACGCCCCTGTTGTTGATAGGGACGCCGTTGAAATGGAAGGTGGTCATATGGATGACTTTCAGGGCCTTAGTACCTGGAGCCGGCGCAAGTCGGATGACATGTGACTTGGCCGCATTAACTCGCATATTCCAGTTTGAGAATTGCTCTGTGACACCCAGCAAATAGCGCGTCCCATGCCAGCTTCCCGAGGCCAACACAAGATCGTCAGCGAAGGCCAAGGAATTGTATCCAGTCACTTCCTCGCCATTAGGCTTAAGCACGTGCCGCTGCCCCAAGGCCCCAATCAGCTCATCGATAACCATATTGAACAAGATCGGGGACATGGGGCAGCCCTGTTTAACCCCACGGTTCATCGGAATGGGCGATGTTCTGCCCTGCGCGCCACCGATCGTAGTGGTGACTCCTGAATACAAGACGTGTACAATGTCGTTGAAACTCTGACCCACACCAAACCGTCTTAACGCCCTAAGAATAGAATGATGTGAGACCTCGTCGAACGCCTTAGCGACGTCCAAAAAGGTGAGGTTCAATTCCCTCCTCTTAGATTTACAGAGGCGCAGAGACTCGCTGAGAACGAAAAGATGTTCACTACATCCGTCCACAGCCGTGAATGCCTTCTGCCTTGGGTCGAGGTGAACTTTAACCCGAAGGTGGCGGTCAAGCAACTTGCAGTACAGTCGCAAGACCACCGACCCGATCGTAATGGGTCGGAAGTCATTCACATCGCTGGCTCCTGCTTTCTTAGGGATGAGCGTCGTCCTATTGGCCCGAAGGACCGCAGGGATTTTGCCCAACCCGAGGAAGGTGTTCAGCACGCACCGAACGACCTCCGGCCCCCACTCGGTCTGGATGGTCTTAACCGAGAGCCCATCGGGGCCGGAAGAGGAACGGAGGCCGAGGCCCTTCAGGGCTCCCCGCACCTTATTCAGTGAAAATGGTGCTAGGTCAAGCACCATTTTCACCTGCCCCTCCCGAGGTGTTATTTCGTGATCGTCCATTGGTGAGTCTGAACCGAACCGGTTCTGGTAAGTGTCTTTATATCGCTTGTGTCCGGCAGGAACGGCTTTTCCGAGGTGGAATTTGGCACGCGCAGTTCCTTCATGAGGTCCGACCGGTTGGTCCGGAATAGTCGTTGGTGGAGACGATATCGTGCCCTGCGCCGTTGTGATCTATTCATTTCGGGCGCCGGTGACGTTGGTCTGTCACCGGAGGGTCGATGGTCATTGGCAGCCCGGCCGCCCCTCGCGGAACGACGTTGGGCCGCCTGACCCCCAGGGCATAGACGGGACAACAAGGTGGCATATTCCACGTCTATGTCTCCACCGACGGTCAACACTCTTTGATGGAATAGTGTTGTCGCGGCTATCCTTTCCTCCCGACCGGCCTCAACCGGACCAACTCTCCTTCCATAGTTATCCCTTTCAGCGGTCGGCACTGATAGTGGTCGCCGTCGATGATCTGACGGCGGACGCACTGGCGAACCCCCGCCGAAACAGGAGGAATCGCCCTGGCCGACCCGGTGATTGGATCGCTGACGCCATCGGCCGAAGCCGACAAGACGCCCGCGACCGGCTCACCAGGCCGGATTGCCGAAGAACCACTGGACGAGGCCAGCGGGACTTCCATTCGTGCCGACACTTCGGAGACCGCCGAGGAACCACCTACCGAAGCCGGTGGGACCTCCTGAATCTCCGATGCATTAGGGTACGGACCTTCCCTCGGCGATGACATTGCCGAGGGCTCACTTCGCCTTGATTGTACTGAGCGAAGTTCGCGACTTGCCTCCGACAGGCCTTTTGACTCGATCACCAAGAGCGTTGGGTCAACGGGCCCAGTTCCCGTCGAAGTCACATCACGCGACTCGATCACCCGCGGGAGTAGACTGCGATATCTCTCTTTGTTCTTCAACTTATTTTTTATATATAGATTTTCCGCCCTGTCCAAGGTGGCATTGACGAACGGATTATTAGGCATAGCCAATGAACCACTTGAGCGGAAAACTCAGAACTGGAAAAAAAAACAAAGGAATTGTCTGTACACACATGCACACATGCACCACAACGTTGAATCGACGGAAGGGCCATTGTCCCCGTCGGGACCTCGCTTCCGAACATCGTTCGACGGCCACCACTAGGATGGTATCTGGTATCACGCAGCCTTATGCCCAACACGGGATCATTGCTCACCTTGCTTAGACCATACCGTCTCCTTCACGTCATCGTGTCGTTCGGCACCGTTCCGCCCTCTCGGCACCGTGCGTTTACGATGGGCCATGCCCATCGCAACACTGCAGTGTCACTCACGCGCAGTTCCACGCCTCCGTCCTTCTCATCTCAGAAACCGAGTTGAGAGGGCCGGGGTAGTACTCCGTAGAGTACTACTGTGCCGAGCCAATAGCACCTGCCTCGTCCTCTCTGCCTCCTCCGCCACCGCAATCGTCTTCTATGACCTGCCGCCGTAACGGCAGGAACCACGCGATCGGTCAGTCCGCGCTAACTGAACGGGATTGCTCGTCGAGCGAGCAAACTTTCGGCTCAAGATGAACGACTCGATCGCTCAGTGTCTAGCTGCTTGTGAGAGACGTCATCGACCCATAATGAAAGTCGTTCACGAACCAGGGATATCAGCGTGAGTGGTATACGAGGCTTGGGAGCGCTTACTCGGCCGTTCACGCGTACGGGAGTCGGCGCCCCGAACCTTCTGGTATTGTGTTCAACACCGAATGGCGCCCGTGTTGCGTCATTTACGGTGACGGGCGCCGGCGGCATTTCGCCGTCGGCATTCCGTCACCCGTTACTCATGGTTGCATTTGCCTGATGCGAACCAAACCCTCCGGTGGGAACGGGTCCACCCGTGCATTAAGCACTCGCGGTTTTCATGGCTCTGGGATCGCAAGGCCCGGTGTGAGCACCGCCATCCGGCCGTGCCGGTCTCATCTCTCTATTCCCATGTCTGGGTCACGCTATCCATTGTCAGTCGCCCAGCGTACGACCCTCTGCTCTCCATCACCTCAACCATGGCTCACTTCCGTCAATCCCTTCATAGACACCTTGTCGCCTCGTCAGCCCTCGGAACAGAACTCTGCCTGGTGCACCGCAGCGCATCAGACCTCTCTGTGGTAACCAATATCCATAACCGATAACCAACATCGCCTCGCATCTCTCGCCATCTCTCCATCGCACTCGGCTTTACCATTCCATTCGATAATTTGGTACGCCATCGCTCCAGCCCTCATTCACCATCGACCGAACAATCAATCCAACAACCTTCAAGCACCCGACATTCACGCGGACAGACAAACAAACACCAGTTCTCAGTTCCGCACCGGCTCGCCTCAAACTTAGTTGGGCTTATTGCCGGTGCGGCCGCAGCATGGCGCCCCCCGGCGCGGTATTGGGCCGCTGACTCGCTACGATAGTCAGTCGCTAAGTCAACGGCCACCCGTGGCAAATGCCGACCAGACCATTGACGTCCATTACAGGACACCCTCCTGAAGGCGATTCAAATCGCGGCTTCCGGATATCCCGAGAGTTTTCAGCGGTCTCTGGAATGTCTCGCTCAGTACCAAGCCTCGGGTGCCGATGGCTATGGCCTCGGAACAAGCAGCCTCAACTCGGTACATCGCCTTAACTGCCCTCAGAAAGCCCTCGCCTCCATACTTTTGAATTTTGTCATTTCGGCGACTCCGCAGGAGGCCGGTATTTGTGTCATAGGGGACCGTAAAGTCCACCACGACCGCCGTCTCCCGCCCTCCCGAACGTCCAATGAGGATCGTGTCAGGTCGGAAGGTTTCGCCGCCTACTCTGACTGCGGGTTCACGATGGACTGAAGTGCCCAATTTTCCGCCACAGGCTTTCCACGTTATGATGGAGCCAATTGTGACGGCTGATATAGACACCCCGCAATTCACGGCACCCATTCAGTGCGTGCGCTTGTGTTTCCACAGCGGCGCCACATCTGCGGCACGGTCTCGCCGGTTGTTCTCGGCCTCGATTCAGATTCGTCCGGACAGGGAGATTCTCGGACGCAGCCTTGGCCATGTGGATGTATTCCTGGCCTGTAAGACTGACCGGGTTGATCAGCCATGGGTTTCCCCATCGTGAGGCCGTGGTGTCAAACCTCCGCCCCACGGCGGTTTGCCGATATTGGGCTGCCATTTCCTTAGGGGCTCTCAGCTTATGTTTTTCGAGCCCATTCGGCGAGATATCCTCCAGGCGCAGATGGTCGCGCCAAAATGTGATCTCGGATTCGACAGTCCGAGACCCGACGGCAAGTGATCTAACCAGAGCATCGGAGCTCCACTTGAGCTTCACGAGCCGTCGCGTCCTCATCACCCCAACGGTTAGTCGGACCGAGGGGATCCGAAGACCGCCGTCCTCCGACCTCATATGGAAAAAGGCCGTGGGTGTCCCAGGCGGCAGGTGGAGAATACTCCTGATCACACTTCGGAGTGCGCGGTCCAAGTGACACAATGTCTGATCGGTAACTTTCGACAGACGTAAGTTATGCATGTGACTCGGCAATACATGCGCTCGCAAGAGACCTAGCTTCTGTGCTGGCTTGAGCGCTGCATGTCTTATCACTTTAAATTCAATGAGCAGCTTTTTCCCTTGGGCCTTCGGAGAACCCAGTGGAGAGAGCTCCAACCCCAGATATTTAACCACCTCCCCGACGCTCCTGTTCGCAATGGGGACGCCGTTGAACTGGAAGGTGGACCCTCTGGCTGCCTTGAGGGTGTTCGTGCCTGGTGCCGGCGCAAGTCTGATAACGTGTGACTTCGCCGCATTCACTCGCATACCCCTGTCTGCGAAGAACCTCTGTTTCACTCAACAACCAACGCATCCCATGTCCGGTGACCGAGGCCAACACAAGGTCGTCTGCGAAGGCCAGGGCATTGTACCCAGGTTGATCCCTCCCGTTCGGCATGAGGAGATGTCGCTCCCCTAGGTCACCCAGCAATTCGTCTATGACCATATTGAACAGCATGGGCGACATCGGGCACCCCTGTTTCACGCCTCGGTTCATCGGGATTGGCGATGTTCTGCCCTGGTTACCACTGATCGTTGTGGTGACCCCTGAATACAGATCGTTAACGAGTTCAATGAACGCTTGTCCAACACCAAACCGTCTCAGTGACCTGAGAATGGAGTGGTGGGACACCTCGTCGAACGCTTTGGCCACGTCCAAAAAGGCTAGGTTCATTTCCTTTCTCTTAGACTTGCATATGCGCAGGGACTCGCTGATAACGAACAGGTGTTCGGAGCACCCGTCGACAGCCGTGAACGCTTTCTGTCTCGGGTTGAGCCGAACCCGCGCCCTTAGGCGTTGGTCGAGCAGCTTACAGTACAGCCGCAAGACCACTGACCCGATGGTAATGGGTCTGAAGTCATTCACTTCCTTTGCATCTGCTTTCTTAGGGATGAGCGTAGTTCTATTGACCTTGAGGGCCACCGGAACTCTACCCAACCCGAGAAAGGTGTTCAGTATCGGCCGAACGACATCCGGTCCCCATTCCGTGAGGATGGACTTCACAGTGAGTCTATCGGGGCCGGAGGCAGATCTGAGTCCAAGGCCCTTGAGGGCGCCCCGCACTTCGTTCAATGTGAACGGCTGCATGTGAACGGCTGGGTCGAGGTGAACTTTAACCCGAAGGCGGCGGTCAAGCAACTTGCAGTACAGTCGCAAGACCACCGACCCGATCGTAATGGGTCGGAAGTCATTCACATCTCTGGCTCCTGCTTTGTTAGGGATGAGCGTCGTCCTATTGGCCCGAAGGACCGCAGGGATTTTGCCCAACTCGAGGAGGGTGTTCAGCACCCACCGAACGACCTCCGGCCCCCACTCGGTCTGGATGGTCTTAACCGAGAGCCCATCAGGGCCGGAAGAGGAACGGAGGCCGAGGCCATTCAGGGCTCCCCGCATCTCATTCAATGAAAATGGTGTCAGGTCAACGGCCTTCTGTCCCTCCCGCGGTGTTATTGCGTGATCGTCCCTTGGTGAATCTGAACCGAACCGATTCTGGTAAGTGGTCTTTATATCGTTTGTGTCCGGCAGGAACGGCTTTTCCGAGGTGGAATTTGGCACGCGCAGTTCCTTCATGAGGTCCGACCGGTTAGTCCGAAATAGTCGTTGGTGGAGACGATATCGTGCCCTGCGCCGTTGTGATCGATTCATTTTGGGCGCCGGTGACGCCCGAAATGAATCGATTTGGTCTGTCACCGGGGGGGTCGATGGTCATTGGCAGCCCGGCCGCCCCTCGCGGGACGACGTTGGGCCGCCTGACCCCCAGGGCATAGACGGGACAATAAGGTGGCATATTCCACGTCTATGTCTCCACCAGCGGTCAACACTCTTTGGTGGAATAGTGTTGTCGCGGCTATCCTTTCCTCCCGACCGGCCTCAACCGGACCGACTCTCCTTCCATAGTTATCCCTTTCAGCGGTCGGCACTGATAGTGGTCGCCGTCGATGATCTGACGGCGGACGCACTGGCGAACCCCCGCCGAAACAGGAGGAATCGCCCTGGCCGACCCGGTGATTGGATCGCTGACGCCATCGGCCGAAGCCGACAAGACGCCCGCGACCGGCTCACCAGGCCGGATTGCCGAAGAACCACTGGACGAGGCCAGCGGGACTTCCATTCGTGCCGACACTTCGGAGACCGCCGAGGAACCACTGGACGAAGCCAGTGGGACCTCCTGAATCTCCGATGCATTGGGGTACGGACCTTCCCTCGGCGATGACATTGCCGAGGGCTCACTTGGCCTTGATTGTGCTGAGCGAAGTTTGCGACTTGCCTACGACGGGCCTTTTGACTCGATCACCAAGAGCGTTGGGTCAACGGGCCCAGTTCCCGTCGAAGTCACAACACGCGACTCAATCACCCGCTGTAGTAGACAGCGATATCTCTCTTTCTTTCGGATGCCTATGAGGGCTCCGATGGGATACGCTGGGAACACTCGATTCAGATGTTGATTGATCGTGCGGCCGGTGTAATTGGCTTCTACCACAGCAATATCATACATGATATCATCGGTCCACTGAGCCCTCAAAGACGGTTCCGGAAGTGAGGCGTTATATTCCATTGGGTGAGCCCAACGTCGATGCTGCTGTTACTTATTATTATCATTATTACTTTCTTCATTATTATTATTATTATTTTTTTAAATAATTTATTTATTTATTATTATCAATTTTCCGCCGGATGGACGACGGATTTAGGGATGGGTGCCGTCCGGTGAAGAGTTCCGCCGGACGACACCAACAAAAACACAGCCGTCGCCACCCGGCGGTCTGGACTTACAAAGACATAAACACGACAACATGCACGCAAACAACAATAGTGCGAAAAGTCGCGCGCCGCGAACGGTGTGCTTCTTTTCAGAGGTGGCGTCCCAGCCTTTTCACGATCAATTGCAACCATCTCACTTCTCAAATCCTCCGCCATGGACAAGATCCATTCATATCCAGCCAAAATCAGACATACACTTCGCAATTCTCCGTTCTCCGGCACCGAACAATCCAATCAAGCATCTTCATGCGCCCGACATGTAGACAACGGACAAAACACCAGTCTCAGTGACGCGCCGGCTCGCCGCTGATGGCCATGGGCAAGTTGCCGACGCGCCAACCGGCAGCGTGGCGATCCCCGGCGGGAGCCATAGCCGCCGACCCAGCTGGGATGGTCTTGCTGCTTGAGTCAGCGACCTCCCGTGACGAACGCAGACCAAACCAACGACGTGCCCCTCAAAACCCCCTCTTGAAGACGCTCGAAGTCGCGCTTCAGGTGGATTCCGAGGGACTTTAGCGGTCGCTGGAATGTCTCAGTCAACATCAAGTCGCGGCTGCCAATCACGACTGCCTCCGACGTCGCGACCGCGACCCGATACTTAACTTTAACTGCCTCAAGGAAGGCGACACTACCGTATTTGCGAATTTTATCTTTTCGACGGCTGCGCAGGACGCCGGCGTCATAATCATAGGGGACCGTGAAGTCCACTACGACCGCCGACGTCCGCCCTTCCGTCACCAGGATTGAATCTGGGCGGAAGGTTTCGCCGTCTACTTCGATTGCGGGTTCTCGATGGATTGAGTCATGCGTACCTCGACGCCACATCGACTCCACCGCATGGTGAAGCCAATTATGGCGTCTAATGTACGCCGCCCGCAGTTCGCGGCACCCGTTGAGGGCATGGGCTTGGATCTCTGCATATGCACCACACCTTCGACAGGGCCTTACCGGTCGACTTTGTCCACGAGTTAAATTAGCACGGACAGGGAGATTCTCCGAGACGGCCTTGGCCAGGTGGATGAACTCCCTGGCCAGTTAGGCTGACCGATGGATTGGTCAGCCACCGGTTTCCCCACCGTGAGGCCTCAGTGTCAAAACGGCTGCCCACGGCGGTTCTCCGGTATTTGGCCGCCTCAACCCTCGGGACTCTCAGCTTATGTTTGGTGAGTCCTTTGGGGGAGATATCCTCCAGGCGCAGATGTTCGCGCCAATAAACGATCTCAGCATTGACGGGCCCCGACCCGGCGGCCAGGGACCTTACCAGAATATCATGGCTCATTGTGAGCTTCACTAACCGCCGGGTACGCATCAAACCAACCGTTTCTCTAAACGAGGGGATGTGGAGCCCGCCATCCTCCGACCTCAAATGGTAAAAAGCCGTGGGTGTTCCCGGCGGGAGGTGGAGGATGCCTCGAAACGCTTTATGGAGTACGCGATCCAGGTGCCTCAGAGATTTATCAGACACTTTTCCCAAACGCAGAGTTTGCTGATGGCTCGGCAGGGCATGCGCTCGTAGAAGAGCCAGTTTTTGTGCTGGCTTCAGCGCAGCCTGTCTCACCAATTGAATGTCCATGTGCAGCTGTTTCACTTGAGCTTTTTGATAACCAAGTGGACTCAGCTCCAACCCCAGGTACTTCACCACCTCCCCCGACGCCCCTGTTGTTGATAGGGGCGCCGTTGAAATGGAAGGTGGTCCCTTGGATGACTTTCAGGACCTTAGTACCTGGAGCCGGCGCAAGTCGGATGACATGTGACTTGGCCGCATTAACTAGCATACTCCGGTTTGAGAAGAATTCCTCTGTGACACCCAGCAAATAGCGCATCCCATGCCCGCTTCCCGAAGCCAACACAAGATCATCAGCGAAGGCCAGGGAATTGTATCCAGTCGCATCCTCGCCATTAGGCTTAAGCACGTGCCGCTGCCCCAAGGCCCCAATTAGCTCATCGATGACCATATTGAACAAAATCGGGGACATGGGGCAGCCCTGTTTAACCCCACGGTTCATCGGAATGGGCGGTGTTGGGCCCTGTGCGCCACCGATCGTGGTGGTGACTCCTGAATACAAGTCGTGCACAATGTCGTTGAACCTCTGACCCGGACCAAACCGTCTTAACGCCCTAAGAATAGAATGATGTGAGACCTCGTCGAACGCCTTAGCGACGTCCAAAAAGGTGAGGTTCAATTCCCTCCTCTTAGATTTACAGAGGCGCAGAGACTCGCTGAGAACGAAAAGATGTTCACTACATCCGTCCACAGCAGTGAATGCCTTCTGCCTTGGGTCGAGGTGAACTTTAACCCTAAGGCGGCGGTCCAGCAACTTGCAGTATAGTCGCAAGACCACCGACCCGATCGTAATGGGTCGGAAGTCATTCACATCTCTGGCTCCTGCTCTCTTAGGGATGAGCGTCGTCCTATTGGCCCGAAGGACCGCAGGGATTTTGCCCAACCCGAGGAAGGTGTTCAGCACCCACCGAACGATCTCCGGCCCCACTCGGTCTGGATGGTCTTAACCGAGAGCCCATCAGGGCCGGAAGAGGAACGGAGACCGAGGCCCTTCAGGGCTCCCCGCACCTCATTCAGTGAAAATGGTGTCAGGTCAACGGCCTCCTGTCCCTCACGCGGTGTTATTGCGTGATCGTCCCTTGGTGAATCTGAACCGAACCGATTCTGGTAAGTGGTCTTAACGTCGATAGTGTCCGGCAGGAACCGCTTTTCCGACGTGGAATTTGGCACACGCAGTTCCTTCATGAGGTCCGACAGGTTGGTCCGAAATAGTCGTTGGTGGAGACGGTATCGTGCCCTGCGCCTTTGTGATCGATTCAATTCGGGCGCCAGTGACGTTGGTCTGTCACCGGGGGTCGATGGTCATTGGCAGCCCGGCCGCCCCTCGCGGGACGACGTTGGGCCGCCTGACCCCCAGGGTATAGACGGGACATCAAGGTGGCATATTCCACGTCTATGTCTCCACCGTCGGTGAACACTCTTTGGTGGAATTGTGTTGCCGCGGCTATCCTTTCCTCCCGACCGGCCTCAACCGGACCGACTCTCCTTCCATAGTTATCCCTTTCAGCGGTCGGCACCGATAGTGGTCGCCGTCGATGATCTGACGGCGAACGCACTGGCGAACCCCCGCCGAAACTGGAGGAATCGCCCTGGCCGACCCGGTGATTGGGTCGCTGACGCCATCGGCCGAAGCCGACAAGACGCCCGCGACCGGCTCACCAGGCCGGATTGCCGAAGAACCACTGGACGAAGCCAGCGGGACTTCCATTCGTGCCGACACTTCGGAGACCGCCGAGGAACCACTGGACGAAGCCAGTGGGACCTCCTGAATCTCCGATGCATTGGGGTACAGACCTTCCCTCGGCGATGACATTACCGAGGGCTCACTTCGCCTTGATTGTGCTGAGCGAAGTTTGCGACTTGCCCCCGACGGGCCTTTTGACTCAATCACCAAGAGCGTTGGGTCAACGGGCCCAGTTCCCGTCGAAGTCACAACACGCGACTCAATCACCCGCTGGAGTAGACAGCGATATCTCTCTTTCTTCCGGATGCCTATGAGGGCTCCGATGGGATACGCTGGGAACACACGATTCAGATGTTGATTGATCGTGCGGCCGGTGTAATTGGCTTCTTCCACAGCAATATCATACATGGTATCATCGGTCCACTGAGCCCTCAAAGACGATTCCGGAAGTGAGGCGTTATATTCCATCGGGTGAGCCCAACGTCGATGCTGCTGTTTACCTGCGAGGGTGGGCCAGCGACGGCCATATTCCTCACAGGCAAACTTGCCTGGTTTCGGCCCATCGGACATGCATGAAACATCTCCGACGGACCGATCCCCTGACACCGAGTCGGGATGAGTCTCGCGCTTATGCTTTTGCGAAATGCGCTGCCATTGCTCTCAGAGAAGACATAGAACACTGGCAGCGCGAACAAACCCAGAGCACGTCAGCGATGTCATGCTGACGCCGGATGTGTGTAGTAAGAATCCGTTGCTCTGGGCAAAACAAGTCACAGATCGGGCAGTTAATATTGTTCGTCACGGGGTATGAGATGTTATAGCTCCCGTTGTTGCCGGGGATTGGCTGTGTTGATGTCACCAATCCTGCCTCCCCATCGGCTACATGTGCCGGGGAGGTGGCGGGCCTCATTGGAGTGACAGGAGAACCCTGCCGCCTCCGTTTGGTACGGTGGCCCGCCGTCGGACTGGCAACGCAGCCCCTGCCTGCAGCTGCGGGACTGGGACCGGCCGGTTTGCGTCGCGGCATGACGGGCACTGATTTCGCTCAGCACCAAAGCGCGGTCACGTCATCCAATGATCGCCCACATCACTGCGAACAACCAATGGTCGACGCAACCGAACGGCAGCAACTCTTTGTATCAACCAGGGTTGGTTGGGCCTTTCGACGCCTTGCGGTCAAGCAAAGGCGGCCCGGAACCGGTCACTGCCATGTGAGAGCATACTTTACATTTAACTGCACTCTCCCACGCAACCCCATTATTATTATTATTTTTTTTTTTTCTATCAATTTTCCGCCGGATGGACGACGGATTTAGGGACGGGTGCCGTCCGGTGAAGAGTTCCCCGGACCGGACGACACCAACAAAAACGCAGCCGTCACCACCCGGCGGTCTGGACTTACATGAACAACAAAGACATCAACACGAACATGCACGCAAACAACAATCGTGCGAAAAAGTCGCGCGCCGCGAACGGAGTGCTTCCTTTTACGAGGGGAGGGGCGTCCCAGCCTTCAACGATCAATTGCATACCATCTCGCCAATCCATCTCATTCTCAAACTCCGCCATCGACAAGATCCATTCATATCCAGCAAAAACCAGTCAAACACTTCGCAATTCTCCGTTCTCCAGCACCGAACAATCCAATCAAACATCTTCATGCGCCCGACATGAGGACAACGGACAAACACCGAGTCTCAGTGACGCGCCGGCTCGCCGCTGATGGCCATAGGCAAGTTGCCGACGCGTCAACCCGCAGCATGGCGATCCCCGGCGGGAGCCATAGCCGCCGACCCAGCTGGGATGGTCTTGCTGCTTGAGTCAGCGACCTCCCGTGACGAACGCAGACCAAACCAACGACGTACCCCTCAAAACCCCCTCTTGAAGACGCTCGAAGTCGCGCTTCAGGTGGATTCCGAGGGACTTTAGCGGTCGCTGGAATGTCTCAGTCAACATCAAGCCGCGGCTGCCAATCACGACTGCCTCCGACGTCGCGACCGCGACCCGATATTTAACTTTAACTGCCTCAAGGAAGGCGACACTACCGTATTTGCGAATTTTATCTTTTCGACGGCTGCGCAGGACGCCGGCGTCATAATCATAGGGGACCGTGAAGTCCACTACGACCGCCGACGTCCGCCCTTCCGTCACCAGGATTGTATCTGGGCGGAAGGTTTCACCGTCTACTTCGATTGCGGGTTCTCGATGGATTGAGTCATGCGTACCTCGACGCCACATCGACTCCACCGCATGGTGAAGCCAATTATGGCGTCTAATATACGCCGCCCGCAGTTCGCGGCACCCGTTGAGGGCATGGGCCTGAGTTTCTGCAAATGCACCACACCTTCGACAGGGCCTTACCGGTCGACTTTGACCACGAGTTAAGTTTGCACGGACAGGGAGATTCTCCGAGACGGCCTTGGCCAGGTGGATGAACTCCTGACCAGTTAGGCTGACAGATGGATTTGTCAGCCACCGGTTTCCCCCACCGCGAGGCCTCGGTATCAAACCGGCTCCCCACGGCGGTTCGCCGGTATTTGGCCGCCTCAACCCTCGGGACTCTCAGCTTATGTTTGGTGAGTCCTTTGGGGGAGATATCCTCCAGGCGCAGATGTTCGCGCCAATAAACGATCTCAGCATTGACGGGCCCCGACCCGGCGGCCAGGGACTTTACCAAAACATCATGGCTCATTTGGAGCTTCACTAACCGCCGGGTACGCATCAAACCAACGCTTTCTCGAAACGACGGGATGTGGAGCCCGCCATCCTCCGACCTCAGATGGTAAAACGCCGTGGGTGTTCCAGGCGGGAGGTGGAGGATGCCTCGAATCGCTTTATGGAGTACGCGATCCAGGTGCCTCAGAGATTTATCTGACACTTTTCCCAAACGCAGAGTATGCTGATGGCTCGGCAGGACATGCGCTCGTAGAAGAGCCAGTTTTTGTGCTGGCTTCAGCGCAGCCTGTCTCACCAATTGAACGTCCATGTGCAACTGTTTCACTTGAGCTTTTTGGTAACCAAGTGGACTCAGCTCCAACCCCAGATATTTCACCACCTCCCCGACACCCCTGTTGTTGATCGGGGTGCCGTTGATTTGGAAGGTGGTCCCTTGGATGACTTTTAGGGTCTTAGTACCCGGAGCCGGCGCAAGTCGAATGACATGTGACTTGGCCGCATTAACTCGCATATTCCGGTTTGAGAAGAATTCCTCCGTGACACCCAGCAAATAGCGCATCCCATGCCTGCTTCCCGAAGCCAACACAAGATCGTCAGCGAAGGCCAGGGAATTGTATCCAGGCGCATCCTCGCCATGGGGCTTAAACACGTGTCGCTGCCCCAAGGCCCCAATTAGCTCATCGATGACCATATTGAACAAAATCGGGGACATGGGGCAGCCCTGTTTAACCCCACGGTTCATCGGAATGGGCGATGTTCTGCCCTGCGCGCCACCGATCGTAGTGGTGACTCCTGAATACAAGTCGTGTACAATGTCGTTGAACCTCTGACCCACACCAAACCGTCTTAACGCCCTAAGAATAGAATGATGTGAGACCTCGTCGAACGCCTTGGCGACGTCCAAAAAGGTGAGATTCAATTCCCTCCTCTTAGATTTACAGAGGCGCAAAGACTCGCTGAGAACGAAAAGATGTTCACTACATCCGTCCACAGCAGTGAACGCCTTCTGCCTTGGGTCGAGGTGAACTTTAACCCTAAGGCGGCGGTCTAGCAATTTGCAGTATAATCGCAAGACCACCGACCCGATCGTAATGGGTCGGAAGTCATTCACATCTCTGGCTCCTGCTCTCTTAGGGATGAGCGTCGTCCTATTGGCCCGAAGGACCGCAGGGATTTTTCCCAACCCGAGGAAGGTGTTCAGCACCCACCGAACGATCTCCGGTCCCCACTCGGTCTGGATGGTCTTAACCGAGAGCCCATCAGGACCGGAAGAGGAACGGAGACCGAGGCCCTTCAGGGCTCCCCGCACCTCATTCAAAGAAAATGGTGTCAGGTCAACGGCCTCCTGTCCCTCACGCGGTGTTATTGCGTGATCATCCCTTGGTGAATCTGAACCGAACCGATTCTGGTAAGTGGTCTTTATATCGTTTGTGTCCGGCAGGAACCGCTTTTCCGACGTGGAATGTGGCACACGCAGTTCCTTCATGAGGTCCGACCGGTTAGTCCGGAATAGTCGTTGGTGGAGACGGTATCGTGCCCTGCGCCTTTGTGATCGATTCAATTCGGGCGCCGGTGACGCTGGTCTGTCACCGGGGGGTTGATGGTCATTGGCAGCCCGGCCGCCCCTCGCGGGACGACGTTGGGCCGCCTGACCCCCAGGGCATAGACGGGACATCAAGGTGGCATATTCCACGTCTATGTCTCCACCGTCGGTCAACACTCTTTGATGGAATTGTGTTGCCGCGGCTATCCTTTCCTCCCGACCGGCCTCAACCGGACCGACTCTCCTTCCATTGTTATCCCTTTCAGCGGTCGGCACCGATAGTGGTCGCCGTCGATGATCTGACGGCGAACGCACTGGCGAACCCCCCGCCGAAACAGGAGGAATCGCCCTGGCCGACCCGGTGATTGGGTCGCTGACGCTATCGGCCGAAGCCGACAAGACGCCCGCGACCGGCTCACCAGGCCGGATTGCCGAAGAACCACTGGACGAGGCCAGCGGGACTTCCAAAAGTGCCGACACTTCGGAGACCGCCGAGGAACCACTGGACGAAGCCAGTGGGACCTCCTGAATCTCCGATGCATTGGGGTACGGACCTTCCCTCGGCGATGACATTACCGAGGGCTCACTTCGCCTTGATTGTGAATTGCGAAGTTTGCGACTTGCCTCCGACGGGCCTTTTGACTCGATTACCAAGAGCGTTGGATCAACGGGCCCAGTTCCCGTCGAAGTCACAACACGCGACTCAATCACCCGCTGGAGTAGACTGCGATAATTCTCTTTCTTTCGGATGCCTATGAGGGCTCCGATGGGATACGCTGGGAACACACGATTCAGGTGTTGATTGATCGTGCGGCCGGTGTAATTGGCTTCTTCCACAGCTATATCATACATGGTATCATCGGTCCACTGAGCCCTCAAAGACGGTTCCGGAAGTGAGGCGTTATATTCCATCGGGTGAGCCCAACGTCGATGCTGCTGTTTACCTGCGAGGGTGGGCCAGCGCCGGCCACATTCCTCACAGGCAAACTTGCCTGGTTTCGGCCCATCGGACATGCACGAAACATCTCCGACGGACCGATCCCCTGACACCGAGTCGGGAAGAGTCTCGCGCTTATGCTTTGCAAAATGCGCTGCCATTGCTCTCAGAGTAGACATAGAACACTGGCAGCGCGAACAAACCCAGAGCACGTCAGCGATGTCATGCTGACGCCGGATATGTGTAGTAAGAATCCGTTGCTCTGGGCAAAACAAGTCACAGATCGGGCAGTTAATATTGTTCGTCACGGGGTATGAGATCTTATAGCTCCCGTTGTTGCCGGGGATTGGCTGTGTTAAAGTCACCAATCCTGCCTCCCCATCGGCTACATGTGCCGGGGAGGTGGCGGGCCTCATTGGAGGGACAGGAGAACCCTGCCGCCTCCGTTTGGTACGGTGGCCCGCCGTCGGACTGGCAACGCAGCCCCTGCCTGCAGCTGCGGGACTGGGACCGGCCGGTTTGCGTCGCGGCATGACGGGCACTGATTTCGCTCAGCACCAAAGCGCAAACATCCCCAAAAATCCCCCAAAACAAAAAAAAAAAAAAAAAAAAAACGAAAAAAAAGGGGGTATTTTTTTTTTTTTCTGGGTTTTTTGGTTGGGTTTTGGGGGGGGGTGGGGGGAAGGGGGGGGGGGCCATTTGTTCATTTTATTTTAATTTTTTTTTTTTCTTCTCTCCCCAATCTCCCCTTTATTTTTTATATTTCAGCTTTGCAACCATACTTCCCCCGGAGTCCATACACTCTGATTTCTCCGGGAAAGCTGCCCGCACAGTCCGTGTAGTGACCGATGCGGATTGCTGGTCGACATCGTTTACGGTTAGAACTAGGGCGGTATCTGATCGCCTTCGAACCTCTAACTTTCGTTCTTGACTAATGAAAACATTCTCGGCAAATGCTTTCGCAGTAGTTCGTCGTGCGCCGGTCACAGGATTTCACCCCTCGCGGCGCAATACGAATGCCTCCGTCAGTCCCTATTAATCATTTCCCTTCGACTCTCAAAACCAACCAAATCGAGCCAGGGACGTATTCTCCAATTCCATGAATATGTATACAGGCATTCAGAGCCTGCTTTGAGCACTCTAATTTGTTCAAGGTAACGTTGCCGGTCGCCAACAGGCCCCTCCGGAAAGCGGCCCGTCGACGGATCCGGCCCGATTGAATGCGGCCAGCCGATATTTGGGAGCCCGGCGGCCGACACGTTGCCGCGACGGTACCGGGCATACCGGACCGGACACGCACTGATATCCAACTACGAGCTTTTTAACCGCAACAGCTTTAATATACGCTACTGGAGCTGGAATTACCGCGGCTGCTGGCACCAGGCTTGCCCTCCAGTCGATCCTCGTTAAAGGATTCACGTTGTACTCATTCCGTTTGAGAGATCTCGGTTAACGAGACCTCTGTAAGGTATTTATTGTCACTACCTCCCTGAACTGGGAGTGGGTAAGTTACGCGCCTGCTGCCTTCCTTAGATGTGGTAGCCATCTCTCAGGCTCCCTCTCCGGAACCGAACCCAGATTCCCCGTTACCCGTCAGAGCCACGGTCAGCCACTAGCAAACCGTCGAGAGCTGATAAGGCAGATATTTGAAAGGCGCGTCGTCGGTACAAGACCGTACGATCCACACAATGTTACTGTGATTCATCGAATAACGACCACCGTTACGGCGATCATCGGTTTTCAGCCAATAAAAGCGCCCCGCCGACCCCGAAAGGCAGGACTGGGGCTCGGTTGCATGTATTAGCTCTAGAATTACCACAGTTATCCATGTATCACTGTCTCGGCCAGTAAATAATAACTGATTTAATGAGCCATTCGCGGTTTCACCTTAGTTTGGCTTGTACTGATACATGCATGGCTTAATCTTTAAGACAAGCATATCACTACTGGCAGGATCAACCAGGTATCCAACTCACGTCCTCCGCAAAGAGCGACGGGTCGCATACGATAGCACGCGACGGCGCCGAAGCGCCGCCGCTCGCCGTTTTCGTTTCTCATCCAATCGACGCGCCAGCGCATCGATTGCTTTTGTATTGCAACGAGCGATCTCGTTCGGCACTCCCGTGCATCCGATTTGAACGGATAGGGCCATGTTTGTCGAGAGAACTACGATTGGCGGTTCTCGTCGCGCGTCCAATAGAGCGAACCGTTGCGTCGGACGGACGGAAGTCGACCACACCCGGGCCGCGTCCCCGCGACGCTAGTCTGCTGTCTCTGAACGCCGTACCCCATCAGAGCGCGCGACTTGCTGTTGGCAAGCGCGCGCCTGTGAGGATGGTAGTGTCGGGAGGTGGCGCCATTCTACCCACACACCTGTACCACGCAACGAACACTGAGAAAAGAAAAAGTTAGAAAAGAGAAAAGCATCACTAAACCAGGTTATTTTAGGTTGGGTTAGGTTATGTTAGGTTACGTTAGGTTAGGTTATGTTAGGTTAGGTTATGTTAGGTTAGGTTATGTTAGGTTAGGTTAGGTTAGGTTAGACAGACAATCTGCACGGCAGCCGGTGACGGTAACGCTGACGGACGATTGAATGTCTATCCTAGTTTTCATGCAGCAATGTAACCATACCTGACAGGCCTTTCTGGTATGGGCTACATTGCTGCATATAAACTTTTAGACCGTTTCTCCTGCAGTTTACCAACAGCTCTTCCACGTTACACGTTCATCTCGTGACGCACGGTTATCGGCAAGCGTCAGTTTGCACGTGTCCAATCATGTTGCATCAATATTGACAATTCCCGTCCTTATGCAGCATAGGTAGCCATTTGCGGGAAAATTTACTTCGGGCCTTTCCCATTATTCAAAACGGCTGAAACCTATGTCACGGACAGAATGCCACGGGTCGAACATGTCCTGAAAGTAGCAGTGAGATCGCATTGTGCTTTCCCCACTTTTTCGGGATTCGCCGCAATTGCCGGCTTTTCCCGTCAGGTTTACCTGCGAAATAAACCTTTCTTTTCTGGCAAAATGAGGCAAAACCATATATTGTTGCATGGAACGTGCCTCAAATTTCCATGTCAGGCTAGGTTCATTTCACCGAACAAACTAGTCGGAGAGAATCGAACGTGAAACGAGACCGGACGAGTAGATGTAGATACCTGGTCGAGGTGGTACGCACATGAAAAAAAACTCTGAAAATTCGACGACAGGGAAATTCTCTCAGTTGTCGGTGGTGGTGGGTGGACGACAAGTCTTGTGAACAACACACTTCGGTGAAGGTGTCTGGCGGGCGAAAGACGAAAGACCCAAAAAACGAACAATATCCTATGCGATCTTCGAAAAAAGAAGACCGCCCGTTTGGCATCGTGCGATTGAATGAACATGTCTCCGAAGAGATGAAAAAAAAAAAAAACATAAACGATATTGCTCGTCGAAGCGAACAAACTTTCAGGTCAAGAGATGAGTCTCAACCGCTCGCAGTGTTTAGCTGCTCGCAGGAGTACAGCACTCCGACCCATAAGGAAAGTCGTTTACAGACCGTTTGATGCACTCGCCCAGCGTGAGTTGTGTTAACCGGCGAAGGCGGCGTCGAGCGCTGACGCCGCCGACAACCGGTCAGCCCGTACTCGTGTACACGCACACAATGTGCGCGCATACCTGTCATGGGTGGGGATCACCAGCGTGTGCACACAAGATATCGTGATATTCAATGGACTGGATGCTGTCTTAGAGGCGTTCAGACATAATCCATCGGATGGTAGCGTCACACCGCTGGCCGTTCGGCCAAGTGTTACGCCAAATGTCCGACCATACCGTTCCTCTCGTACTGAGCATGATTACCATCGTCACGACCCATCATCAGTAGGGTAAAACTAACCTGTCTCACGACTGTTAGGTATGTGCCATAAATATGCTGCATAAGGGCCATACCTGTTCACGGCCTAGGCGGGAGACGGGAATTGGATTCTGACGACGTGGGAAGATTGATTCCTGGCCGAGGCTGATCGGGGTAATTTTGCAAGCCTATCGGAAATGTTTTTAGGTGACTTTTCCCACTTTTAAGGGCCGCCACACTTGTGGTATAAATTGCACTCATCATTTTTTTGTTTTGCGATTTCTGTGCGGATTTCAACAGTTTTCGATAGCTGAGGTCATGCACAAGGAAAGATCGCGTACTCTACCCCAAGAACGGCACTATTCAGTAATTCCCGCCGTTTCTAAGCGCTCAATGTCCACTAAGAATATATACATCTAGGTACGTGTTGAACGCTAACTTGAAACCAAAGAACTTTTCCTATCAATACTGATTTTACAGTACACATATATTTCGTCGAGAAAGAGCACTGTGCCAAAGCGCAGAGTCCTGGACCTTCATCTTCATACTTTTCACGCACGTTCCCGTATTTGACGGGAAAATTTGTGAGAGAAATTTTTCCACGTTAGATTTTCCTCTTTCCAGTTGCTGACGATGCGCAATGCCTAGCTGCACCATGTGTGACAATTTGGCTGAAAACAAATGAAGGGTTTGGAAATTAATTAAAAATAAGCTTATGCAGCAAGGTAGCCAGAATTCCCGTGACATTTTTTTTTTTAATACGCATATTTAAACGTTCTACCTTGCACAGGGTGGTGGCAAATGTCGTCCTGATTCCGAATTCGTATCATTATTTGCCCTATCTTCACTTTTGTGTTCGACATGAATGAAAAATGTTGCAACTACGGGATGGCTACATGTGCTGCATAAGACATTTGCGAACGTTATAACTCGGATTCTACGAGCGGTGGAGTTCTGGGATTCGCTGTGCTTGGCCACGCCACCGATGCCCATGAGTGCATGCAGCACAATTTTGGCACTACCCGAAAGTGCGGAAAAAGTGTATAACTCGAAAACGGTCAGCCCAATCGGCTCCAAACGTGAACAGGTCGACTCGTAATGCACAGAAACCCACCTGACACCCTGCTGGGGCACATTTGAACGCCATTGCTGTGGCCGACGTCACTTTCCCGTCCTTATGCAGCATGTGTAGCCAACTCCATGCATGAATGTATGCACGATTTCCCGTGGGGTTAGAGTGTGTTCAGGTTTGGCATGAAAGCATGCACTGTTAGCAACCTGGTTTTGCAGCCAGACACCTTGCACCATTTGTAGCTTGCACAGGCACCGATTTAACCCAGTGAGCAATATTACACCTGATATTGGGGGGAAAAGCGTTTTCATGCAGCAATGTAACCATACCCGACAGGCCTTTCTGGTATGGGCTACATTGCTGCATATCAACTTTTAGACCGTTTCTCTTGCAGTTTGCCAACAGCGTTTGCGCGCAACACGTTCCTCTCGTGGCGCACGATCATCGGCAAGCGTCAGTTTGCACTTGTCGAGTCATATTGCATCACTGTTGACCATTCCCGTCCTTATGCAGCATAGGTAGCCATTGGCGGGAAAAATTACTTCGAGCCTTTCCCCTTGTTCAAAACGGCTGAAACCTATGTCACTGGCACAGTGCGACGGCCCGAACGTGTAGCGATCGTTGAAGCGGCATTGCACTAAGCTTTCTGAAAGTTATTAGTGAAATTTGAAAAGCCGGTTTTTCCCGTCAGATTTGATTTCCGAAATCAACCATTTTTTTCGTGGAAAATGACGCAAAACCATATATCGTTGCATAGCGCGAACCTCAAATTTCCTTATTATCAATTTTCCGGTGCTCCAGCATGCATGGTTTGATATTTTGCCTTATGCAGCATATGTAGCCCATACCCGACAGGCCTGTCGGGTATGGGCTACATTGGCTGCATATAAACTTTTAGACCGTTTCTCCTCCAGTTTACCAACAGCTCTTCCACGCAACACGTTCATCTCGTGACGCACGATCATCGGCAAGCGTCAGTTTGCACGTGTCCAATCATTTTGCATCAATATTGACAATTCCCGTCCTTATGCAGCATAGGTAGCCATTTGCGGGAAAATTTACTTCGGGCCTTTCCCATTATTCAAAACGGCTGAAACCTATGTCACGGACAGAATGCCCCGGGCCGAACATGTCCTGAAAGTAGCAGTGAGATCGCATTGTGTCTTCCTCGCTTTTTCGGGATTGGCCGTGAATGCCGGCTTTTCCCGTCAGGTTTACCTGCGAAATAAACCTTTCTTTTCTGGCAAAATGAGGCAAAACCATATATTGTTGCATAGAACGTGCCTCAAATTTCCTTATTCTCAATTTTTCGGTACTCCAGCACACACGGTGTGATATTTTGCCTTATGCAGCATATGTAGCCCATACCCGACAGGCCTGTCGGGTATGGGCTACATTGCTGCATAGGAACTTTTAGGACGTTTCCCTTGCAGTTTACCAACATCGTTTGCATGCACAACGTGCATCTCGTGGCGCACGATCATCTGCAAGCGTCAGTTTGCATTTATCCAATCAGATTGCATCAATATTCACCTTTCCCGTCCTTATGCAGCATAGGTAGCCATTTGCGGGAAAATTTACTTCGGGCCTTTCCCCTTGTTCAAGACGGCTGAAACCTATATCACTGGCAGAGTTCGATGTCCCGAGCGTGTAGCGATCGTTAAAACGGCATTACACTAAGCTTTCTGATAGTTATTAGTGAAAATAAAAAGCCGACTTTTCCCGTCATTTTTACTTTCCAAAATAAACCTTTTTTTTGGTGGAAAACAAATAAAATATACATCCTAGTATGCAGCATCGGCCAGAAATTGTCTTATTCTCAATTTTCCCATCCTACAGCACGCACGGAAAGTGGTTTTCCCGCTTATGCAGCAATGTAGCCATACCCGACTGGCGGGAATTCTAGATTCCCGTTTCCCGTGATGGCTACCTATGCTGCATAAGGACGGGAAAATTATCCAACGACCATCTAACACGTCTGCGCAGCTTCTATAGCGAATACAAGTGTTGCCACCTTTCCTTGCTGTGTCCTGCCAAATGACAATGGAAAAAGCCAGCCGATTGAGAGTGTTACGTTACAAAAACACACATACTGGTTGGTTTCTACACCCGAAATAAGAGCCTGGTTGAAATATCCTGCCGCACACATCCACTGGGCAAGAAGCTGGCGGCTCTTGATGCAAGAAATTCTCGCCAAGCGATGACTCGAAGAGATCCAGGAAGGTCCAAGGTTTGGAAAGAAGACAAACCTGTAGCGGCAGAAGAAGTGAAGACTCCGGAGGAAACCTAACGGTGCCAACGAATCCGGGTATTTTTTTTCATCCCTTCTTCACCGTACTGTCACTGTATGGAAATAATCATTTTTTGTTCGCTTCTTTACTTCTGCGGTGTTTGAGGACTTGTGCAAACACGTCGGGCGAGGTTGTCAGGCCATGCTTCGTGACGTTGGGTGCTTATCAGTAACAGGACCAGACGCCACGTAAAAATCAGGTCCTCGTCGGACCGAGACGGATTAGACATGTCTTTGCTGGGACCAGGATCAGATGTGACGTGCGAGACAGGTCCTTATCGGAACCACGACCAATCTGCACTGGGACCAGACGTGACGTGCAAAACAGGTCCTTATCAGGACCAGAGACGGCGATCGCTAGAGACGATGACGATGACGATGACGATGACGATGACGATGACGATGACGATGATGATATGATGATATGATGATATGATGATGATGATGATATGATGATATGATGATATGATGATGATGATATGATGATATGATGATATGATGATATGATGATGATGATGATGATGATGATGATGATGATGATGATGATGATGATGATGATGATGATGATGATGATGATGATGATGATGATGATGATGATGATGATGATGATGATGATGATGATGATGATGATGATGATGATGATGATGATGATGATGATGATGATGATGATGATGATGATGATGATGATGATGATGATGATGATGATGATGATGATGATGATGATGATGATGATGATGATGATGATGATGATGATGATGATGATGATGATGATGATGATGATGATGATGATGATGATGATGATGATGATGATGATGATGATGATGATGATGATGATGATGATGATGATGATGATGATGATGATGATGATGATGATGATGATGATGATGATGATGATGATGATGATGATGATGATGATGATGATGATGATGATGATGATGATGATGATGATGATGATGATGATGATGATGATGATGATGATGATGATGATGATGATGATGATGATGATGATGATGATGATATGATGATGATGATGATGATGATGATATGATGATGATGATGATGATGATGATGATGATGATGATGATGATGATGATGATGATGATGATGATGATGATGATGATGATGATGATGATGATGATGATGATGATGATGATGATGATGATGATGATGATGATGATGATGATGATGATGATGATGATATGATGATGATGATGATGATGATGATGATGATGATGATGATGATGATGATGATGATGATGATGATGATGATGATGATGATGATGATGATGATGATGATGATGATGATGATGATGATGATGATGATGATGATGATGATGATGATGATGATGATGATGATGATGATGATGATGATGATGATGATGATGATGATGATGATGATGATGATGATGATGATGATGATGATGATGATGATGATGATGATGATGATGATGATGATGATGATGATGATGATGATGATGATGATGATGATGATGATGATGATGATGATGATGATGATGATGATGATGATGATGATGATGATGATGATGATGATGATGATGATGATGATGATGATGATGATGATGATGATGATGATGATGATGATGATGATGATGATGATGATGATGATGATGATGATGATGATGATGATGATGATGATGATGATGATGATGATGATGATGATGATGATGATGATGATGATGATGATGATGATGATGATGATGATGATGATGATGATGATGATGATGATGATGATGATGATGATGATGATGATGATGATGATGATGATGATGATGATGATGATGATGATGATGATGATGATGATGATGATGATGATGATGATGATGATGACGATGACGATGACGATGACGATGACGATGACGATGACGATGACGATGACGATGACGATGACGATGACGATGACGATGACGATGACGATGACGATGACGATGACGATGACGATGACGATGACGATGACGATGACGATGACGATGACGATGACGATGACGATGACGATGACGATGACGATGACGATGACGATGACGATGACGATGACGATGACGATGACGATGACGATGACGATGACGATGACGATGACGATGACGATGACGATGACGATGACGATGACGATGACGATGACGATGACGATGACGATGACGATGACGATGACGATGATGATGATGATGATGATGATGATGATGATGATGATGATGATGATGATGATGATGATGATGATGATGATGATGATGATGATGATGATGATGATGATGATGATGATGATGATGATGATGATGATGATGATGATGATGATGATGATGATGATGATGATGATGATGATGATGATGATGATGATGATGATGATGATGATGATGATGATGATGATGATGATGATGATGATGATGATGATGATGATGATGATGATGATGATGATGATGATGATGATGATGATGATGATGATGATGATGATGATGATGATGATGATGATGATGATGATGATGATGATGATGATGATGATGATGATGATGATGATGATGATGATGATGATGATGATGATGATGATGATGATGATGATGATGATGATGATGATGATGATGATGATGATGATGATGATGATGATGATGATGATGATGATGATGATGATGATGATGATGATGATGATGATGATGATGATGATGATGATGATGATGATGATGATGATGATGATGATGATGATGATGATGATGATGATGATGACGACGATGATGATGATGACGATGACGATGACGATGACGATGACGATGACGATGACGATGACAGGCACGAAGAAAGAAAGTTGTAATGTGTGGTGTGTGAATGTGTGTGTGTGTTGCTTTCCCCGTCCTTCGTTGTTCTTTTGTGTCTTTCTTCTTCTTTCACATTGTGTTCTTGTGTGTAAATATAACTATGTACTGAGTACATTTCTTTCACTGATGTGAATCACATCTGCAAAAGAGGACGATTCCTTCGTCACAGAATCCTTCTTCGAACAGTCACAGCAGCACCTTACGCATTGTGGCTATGCGTGCTGCGTAAGGACCGAAAAAATTACCGCGGTCACAAAACATCATTTCCCTTACGGATGCTGCATAAGAAATGCTGACTTTGCGCTACGTCACAACGTGCATCTCGTGGCGCACGATCATCTGCAAGCGTCAGTTTGCATTTATCCAATCAGATTGCATCGATATTCACCTTTCCCGTCCTTATGCAGCATATGTAGCCATCACGGGAAACGGGAATCTAGAATTCCCGCCAGTCGGGTATGGCTACATTGCTGCATAAGCGGGAAAACCACTTTCCGTGCGTGCTGTAGGATGGGAAAATTGAGAATAAGACAATTTCTGGCCGATGCTGCATACTAGGATGTATATTTTATTTGTTTTCCACGAAAAAAAAGGTTTATTTTGGAAAGTAAAAATGACGGGAAAAGTCGGCTTTTTATTTTCACTAATAACTATCAGAAAGCTTAGTGTAATGCCGTTTTAACGATCGCTACACGCTCGGGACATCGAACTCTGCCAGTGATATAGGTTTCAGCCGTCTTGAACAAGGGGAAAGGCCCGAAGTAAATTTTCCCGCAAATGGCTACCTATGCTGCATAAGGACGGGAAAGGTGAATATTGATGCAATCTGATTGGATAAATGCAAACTGACGCTTGCAGATGATCGTGCGCCACGAGATGCACGTTGTGCATGCAAACGATGTTGGTAAACTGCAAGGTAAACGTCCTAAAAGTTCCTATGCAGCAATGTAGCCCATACCCGACAGGCCTGTCGGGTATGGGCTACATATGCTGCATAAGGCAAAATATCACACCGTGTGTGCTGGAGCACCGAAAAATTGAGAATAAGGAAATTTGAGGCACGTTCTATGCAACAATATATGGTTTTGCCTCATTTTGCCAGAAAAGAAAGGTTTATTTCGCAGGTAAACCTGACGGGAAAAGCCGGCATTCACGGCCAATCCCGAAAAAGCGAGGAAAACACAATGCGATCTCACTGCTACTTTCAGGACATGTTCGGCCCGTGGCATTCTGTCCCTGACATAGGTTTCAGCCGTTTTGAATAATGGGAAAGGCCCGAAGTAAATTTTCCCGCAAATGGCTACCTATGCTGCATAAGGACGGGAAAGGTGAATATGGATGCAATCTGATTGGATAAGTGCAAACTGACGCTTGCAGATGATCGTGCGTCACGAGATGAACGTGTTGCGTGGAAGAGCTGTTGGTAAATTGGAGGAGAAACGGTCTAAAAGTTTATATGCAGCCAATGTAGCCCATACCCGACAGGCCTGTCGGGTATGGGCTACATATGCTGCATAAGGCAAAATATCAAACCATGCATGCTGGAGCACCGGAAAATTGAGAATAAGGAAATTTGAGGCACGCGCTATGCAACGATATATAGTTTTGGGTCATTTTGCAGGAAAAAAATGGTTTATTTCGGAAATCAAATCTGACGGGAAAAACCGGCTTTTTAAATTCACTATTAACTTTCAGAAAGCTTAGTGCAATGCCGTTTCAACGATCGCTACACGTTCGGACCGTCGTACTGTGCCAGTGACATAGGTTTCAGCCGTTTTGAACAAGGGGAAGGGCCCAAAGTAATTTTTCCCGCTAATGGCTACCTATGCTGCATAAGGACGGGAATGGTCAACAGTGATGCAATATGACTCGATAAGTGCAAACTGACGCTTGCCGATGATCGTGCGCCACGAGAGGAACGTCTTGCGTGCAAACGCTGTTGGCAAACTGCAAGAGAAACGGTCTAAAAGTTGATATGCAGCAATGTAGCCCATACCAGAAAGGCCTGTCGGGTATGGTTACATTGCTGCATGAAAACGCTTTTCCCCCAATATCAGGTGTAATATTGCTCACTGGTTGACATCGGTGCACTGTGCAAGCTACAAATGGTGCAAGGTGTCTGGCTGCAAAACCAGGTTGCTAACAGTGCATGCTTTCATGCCAAACCTGAACCCACCCTAACCCCACGGGAACTTGTGCGTAACGTCGTGTATGGCATTGGCTACACATGCTGCATAAGGACGGGAAAGTGACGTCGGCGGCAGCAATGACGTTCAAATTTGCCCCAGCAGGGTGTCAGGTGGGTTTCTGTGCCGTACGAGTCGACCTGTTCACGTTTGGAGCCGATTGGGCTGACCGCCCAATCGGCTCCAAATCTCTCATGCAGCACATGTAGCCATCCCGTAGTTGAAAGTTTTTCATTCCTGGTGACCACAAAAGTGAAGATAAAGCAAAGAATGATACGAATTCGGAATCAGGACGACATTTGCCACCACACTGTGCAAGGCAGAACGTTTAAATATGCCTATTGAAAAAAAACGTTTTCACGGGAATGTTGGCTACCTTGCTGCATAAGCTTATTTTGGATTAATTTCCAAACGCTTCATTTGTTTTCAGCCAAACTGTCACACATGGTGCAGCTAGACATTGCGCATCGTCAGCAACTGGAAAGAGGCAAATCTAACGTTATAATTTTTCACTCACAAATTTTCCCCTCAAATACGGTAAAGTACGGGAAATATATGAAGATGAAACTCTAGGAATCTGCGCTTTGGCAGAGTGCTCTTTCCCGACGAAATATATGTGTACTGTAAAATCTGTATTGATAGTATGAGTTGTTCGGTTTGAAGTTACAGTTGATACTGTACATGAGTGTCGATACCCTTACTAGACATTGAGCTACTATTTCAAACACGTCTTACAAAATAGTGCCTTTCTTGGGGGAATGTGTGCGATCTTCCATTGTGCATGGCCTCAGCTATGGGAAACCGTGCAAATATAGCTGTTTTGCTGTTTTTTTCATAGGCTACACATGATGTTTGGACTTGGCTACGCATGCTGCATAAGCGTATATGTGGTATGTAAGTGGCACGCATGCTGCATAAGCGTGTATGTGGTACGTAAGTGGCACGCATGCTGCATAAGGAACGATGGTCACATCGGCTGCATAAGCCAATACCGATTTTTTTTGGTTACGCGTGCTGCATGAGGCTACATTGCTGCATGAGCCGTATCGCATGTTGGGCGCATCAGTGGACATGGTGGAAAGTGCCCAGACAGAAGCCGACCGACACAACTCCGTCCACAAAGACCTCATGGCTCTACTACAGGACGCTATTGGCCACTGCGTGGGACCTACAACAAACATGGGATACAGAAACAACACAGCTACCCGAAATACACCCTAAATACGAATACTGGGTGGGGATCACCGGCATGTGCACACAAGTTATCGCGATATTCAATGGACTGGATGCTGTCTTAGAGGCACTCTGACTTAATCTTCTTAGTGCATTGAGTGTCTTGTTCCGGGGCTAAGCGAACGAAGGGTAGAAGGAAGCGGTAAAAAGGAATCTACGCGCTACGTCATTCAAAACCACCTCTTACCTCGGGTGTACAAACCAGCCCGTACGTTTTTTGTGACGTCACCCTCGATCGGTTGTGTATTCTCAATCGGCATTTGGCACCATACAGCAAGGAAAGGTGGCAACACTTGTATTCGCTATAGAAGCTGCGCAGACGTGTTAGATGATCGTTGTATCACATTCCCGTCCTTATGCAGCATATGTAGCCATCACGGGAAACGGGAATCTAGAATTCCCGCCAGTCGGGTATGGCTACATTGCTGCATAAGCGGGAAAACCACTTTCCGTGCGTGCTGTAGGACGGGAAAATTGAGAATAAGACAATTTCTGGCCAATGCTACATTGTAGGATATATATTTCATTTGTTTTCTACCAAAAAAAAGGTTTATTTTGGAAAGTAAAAATGACGGGAAAAGTCGGCTTTTTATTTTCACTAAGAACTTTCAGAAAGCTTAGTGTAATGCCGTTTCAACGTTCGCTACACGTTCGGGCCATCGAACTGTGCCAGTGATATAGGTTTCAGCCGTCTTGAACAAGGGGAAAGGCCCGAAGTAATTTTTCCCGCTAATGGCTACCTATGCTGCATAAGGACGGGAAAGGCGAATATTGATGCAATCTGATTGGAGAAGTGGAAACTGACGCTTGCAGATGATCGTGCGCCACGAGAGGAACGTGTTGCATGCAAACGCTGTTGTTAAACTGCAAGAGAAACCGCCTAAAAGTGCATATGCAGCAATGTAGCCCATACCCGACAGGCCTGTCGGGTATGGGCTACATATGCTGCATAAGGCAAAATATCAAACCGTGCATGCTGGAGCACCGGAAAATTGAGAATAAGGAAGTTTGGGGCACGCGCTATGCAACAATATATAGTTTTTCCTCATTTTGCCAGAAAAGAAAGGTTTATTTCGGAGGGAAATGTCACGGGAAAAGCCGGCATTCACGGCCAATCCCGAAAAAGCGAGGAAAACACAATGCGATCTCACTGCTACGTTCAGTACATGTTCGGGCCATCGCCTTCTGTCAGTGACATAGATTTCAGCCGTTTTGAACAAGGGGAAAAGCCCGAAGTAATTTTTCCCGCTAATGGCTACCTATGCTGCATAAGGACGGGAATGGTCAGTATTGATGCAATATGATTGGAGAAGTGCAAACTGAAGCTTGCCGATGATCGTGCGTCACGAGATGAACGTTTTGCGTGAAAACGCTGTTGGCAAACTGCAAGAGAAACGGTCTAAAAGTTTATATGCAGCCGATGTAGCCCATACCCGACAGGCCTGTCGGGTATGGGCTACATATGCTGCATAAGGCGAAATATCAAACCGTGCATGCTGGAACACCGGAAAATTGAGAATAAGGAAGTTTGAAGCACGCGCTATGCAACAATATATAGTTTTTCCTCCTTTTGCCAGAAAAGAAAGGTTTATTTCGGAGGGAAAATGTGACGGGAAAAGCCGGCATTCACGGCCAATCCCGAAAAAGCGAGGAAAACACAATGCGATCTCACTGCTACGTTCAGTACATGTTCGGGCCATCGCCTTCTGTCAGTGACATAGATTTCAGCCGCTTTGAACAAGGGGAATGGCCCGAGGTAAGTTTTCCCGCTAATGGCTACCTATGCTGCATAAGGACGGGAATGGTCAGTATTGATGCAATATGATTGGAGAAGTGCAAACTGACGCATGCTCATGATCGTGCGCCACGAGAGGAACGTGTTGCGTGCAAATGCTGTTGGTAAACTGCAAGAGAAACGGTCGAAAAGTTTATATGCAGCAATGTAGCCCATACCAGAAAGGCCTGTCGGGTATGGTTACATTGCTGCATGAAAACGTTTTTCCCCCAATATCAGGTGTAATATTGCTCCCTGGGTTAAATCGGTGCACTGTGCAAGCTACAAATGGTGCAAGGTGTCTGGCTGCAAAACCAGGTTGCTAACAGTGCATGCTTTCATGCCAAACCTGAACCCACCCTAACCTTGTGCGTAACGTCGTGTATGGCATTGGCTACACATGCTGCATAAGGACGGGAAAGTGACGTCGGCGGCAGCAATGGCGTTCAAAGTTGCCCCAGCAGGGTGTCAGGTGGGTTTCTGTGCCGTGCGAATCGACCTGTTCACGTTTGGAGACGATTGGGCTGACCGTTTTCGAGTTATACACTTTTGCGGCACTTTCGGGTAGTGCCAAAATTGTGCTGCATGCACTCATGGGCATCGGTGGCGTGGCCAGGCACAGCGAATCCCAGAACTCCACCGCTCGTAGAATCCGAGTTATCACGTTCGCAAATGTCTTATGCAGCACATGTAGCCATCCCGTAGTTGAAAGTTTTTCATTCCTGGTGACCACAAAAGTGAAGATAAAGCAAAGAATGATACGAATTCGGAATCAGCACGACATTTGCCACCACACTGTGCAAGGTAGAACGTTTAAATATGCCTATTGAAAAAAAACGTTTTCACGGGAATGCTGGCTACCTTGCTGCATAAGCTTATTTTGTATTAATTTCCAAACGCTTCATTTGTTTTCAGCCAAACTGTCACACATGGTGCAGCTAGACATTGCGCACCGTCAGCAACTGGAAAGAGGCAAATCTAACGTTAAAATTTTTCACTCACAAATTTTCCCCTCAAATACGGTAAAGTACGGGAAATCTATGAAGATGAAACTCTAGGAATCTGCGCTTTGGCAGAGTGCTCTTTCCGGACGAAATATATGTGTACTGTAAAATCTGTATTGATAGTGTGAGTTGTTTGGTTTGAAGTTACAGTTGATACTGTACATAAGTGTCAGTACCCTTACTAGACATTGAGCTACTATTTCAAACACGTCTTACAAAATAGTGCCTTTCTTGGGGGAATGTGTGCGATCTTCCATTGTGCATGGCCTCAGCTATGGGAAACCGTGCACATATAGCTGTTTTGCTGTTTTTTTCATAGGCTACACATGATGTTTCGACTTGGCTACGTATGCTGCATAAGCGTATATGTGGTATGTAAGTGGCACGCATGCTGCATAAGCGTGTATGTGGTACGTAAGTGGCACGCATGCTGCATAAGGAACGATGGTCACATCGGCTGCATAAGCCAATACCGATTTTCTTTGGTTACGCGTGCTGCATGTGGCTACATTGCTGCATGAGCCGTATCGCATGTTGGCGGCATCAGTGGACCTGGTGCAAAGTGGCCAGACAGAATCCGACCGACACAACTCCGTCCACCGGGACCTTATGGCACTACTACAGGACACTATTGGCCACTGCGCGGGACATTCCAACCAGCTTCTTATTTCGGGTGTACAAACAAGCCCGTACGCTACAAACCAACTAGTGCGGCTAGTGGCGGCGACCGGTTGGGCTGGGACAAACCAACCAGTGCGA
>JAOTOL010001391.1:42500-45000 GCA_034440575.1 Imbricaverruca yamaguchii | reverse complement strand
CCTCCGCGGAACTCCATTCCAGGAGACTTGGACCGACACCGGACGCGGACGGAGCCCTCCCGAACACCACATTGCACGACAGTCTCGCGACCGCCGGCTTCGGTGCTGGGCTCATCCCACTTCACTCGCCGTTACTGAGGGAATCCCATTTGGTTTCTTTTCCTGCACTTAATGATATGCTTAAGTTCAGTGCGTAATCCAGCACCCCCGAGGTCGAAAAGATATGAACATACGATTTTGTATGGTTTTCATTCGTCGACGCGCGCCATTGATTATTGATTATCAGGGCATCGGCACGCGAGCGCGAAATCGACACACACACACGTATACCACATTGCTTGAGACGACGCCAACATGCGTGAAGCGGATGTAAAACACTATACATTGTAGCGCTTCATGACGAACGTCCACGTCTGATAGCGATTGCGTATCAGATTTGACAGCCGACCCTCGAGAGTGCTGAGCTCGCCGACCGAAATCGGCAGCCGCCATTTGCGTTCAACCTGTCGATGATCATTTGTATCCTGCAATTCGCAAACTGTCTCGGGTTTTACCCCGGTCTTCATCGACCCACGAACCGAGTGATCCGCTGCCACGGGAGCCCAATGTTTTTCTTTTGTCAAGGACCGAGGGCGCAGGTCCTCCTTTTGTTTCGTCAAAAATCGACAAATGTGACATTCGCATCATATTGTCATTCAACTTTCCGACCGCCGAATAGCTTCGGCCGTCGAGGAACGCCATTCGCCGGTGTGTACAAAGTCGATTGCAGACAGTGACCGACACAGCGCACCAAATGGAAAACTTCACAATCGGGAATGCGCTTCCGAATGCGAATGATGAAAACAATGAATGAACGTATCAGACATTGAGAATGATCCTTCCGCAGGTTCACCTACGGAAACCTTGTTACGACTTTTACTTCCTCTAGACGACCAAGTTTGGGCGTCTTCCCGGCCGCACGGCCATAAGCCAGCGGCCAGTCTAGGCGACCTCACCAAATCATCCATCGGTAGTAGCGACGGGCGGTGTGTACAAAGGGCAGGGACTTAATCAACGCAGGCTAGTGACCTGCGCTTACTTGGAATTCCTCGTTCATGGGGGACAATTGCAACCCCCAATTCCCATCACGAAAAGGGTTCAAACGTTTGCCCGCTCCTCACGGAGAGGGACGTAGAACGGCGCGCTGACCACTTCAGTGTAACACGCGTGCAGCCCAGAACATCTAAGGGCATCACAGACCTGTTATTGCTCCCTTTCCTTCGGCTGGGACGCCGATGATCCCTCTAAGAAGCACACCGCAGTCACATAAGGACTAGCGGCGTCAAGTTTAATAGGCCAGAGTCTCGTTCGTTATCGGAATAAACCAGACAAATCACTCCACCAACTAAGAACGGCCATGCACCACCACCCACTGAATCAAGAGAGAGCTATCAGTCTGTCAATCCTTACGGTGTCCGGGCCTGGTGAGTTGTCCCGTGTTGAGTCAAATTAAGCCGCAAGCTCCACTCCTGGTGGTGCCCTTCCGTCAATTCCTTTAAGTTTCAGCTTTGCAACCATACTTCCCCCGGAGTCCATACACTCTGATTTCTCCGGGAAAGCTGCCCGCACAGTCCGTGTAGTGACCGATGCGGATTGCTGGTCGACATCGTTTACGGTTAGAACTAGGGCGGTATCTGATCGCCTTCGAACCTCTAACTTTCGTTCTTGACTAATGAAAACATTCTCGGCAAATGCTTTCGCAGTAGTTCGTCGTGCGCCGGTCACAGGATTTCACCCCTCGCGGCGCAATACGAATGCCTCCGTCAGTCCCTATTAATCATTTCCCTTCGACTCTCAAAACCAACCAAATCGAGCCAGGGACGTATTCTCCAATTCCATGAATATGTATACAGGCATTCAGAGCCTGCTTTGAGCACTCTAATTTGTTCAAGGTAACGTTGCCGGTCGCCAACAGGCCCCTCCGGAAAGCGGCCCGTCGACGGATCCGGCCCGATTGAATGCGGCCAGCCGATATTTGGGAGCCCGGCGGCCGACACGTTGCCGCGACGGTACCGGGCATACCGGACCGGACACGCACTGATATCCAACTACGAGCTTTTTAACCGCAACAGCTTTAATATACGCTACTGGAGCTGGAATTACCGCGGCTGCTGGCACCAGGCTTGCCCTCCAGTCGATCCTCGTTAAAGGATTCACGTTGTACTCATTCCGTTTGAGAGATCTCGGTTAACGAGACCTCTGTAAGGTATTTATTGTCACTACCTCCCTGAACTGGGAGTGGGTAAGTTACGCGCCTGCTGCCTTCCTTAGATGTGGTAGCCATCTCTCAGGCTCCCTCTCCGGAACCGAACCCAGATTCCCCGTTACCCGTCAGAGCCACGGTCAGCCACTAGCAAACCGTCGAGAGCTGATAAGGCAGATATTTGAAAGGCGCGTCGTCGGTACAAGACCGTACGATCCACACAATGTTACTGTGATTCATCGAATAACGACCACCGTT
>JAOTOL010001391.1:5000-37500 GCA_034440575.1 Imbricaverruca yamaguchii | reverse complement strand
CCGACCAAAGGGAACCGTTCTGCACACCGTCCAGTGAGTGCGACCGGCCGCCGGCGCCGGATCGTCAAATCCAGCGCCGAACGAGCCGGCCGACCGACAGTGCACGGACGCCTATTTGGCCGACGACACGCGTCGTACGTGCGCTTAATCCCATACTGGCAGCTTCACGGGCTATTTGACTCTCTCTTCAGAGTACTTTTCAACTTTCCATCACTGTACTTGTCGACTATCGGACTCGTGGTTATATTTAGCCTTAGATGGAGCTTACCACCTGCTTAGGGCTGCATTAGCGAACAACCCGACTCGAAGGAGGACTCGTCCGCGAACGCGGCGATCGGTCGCACGGGCCTTTCACCCTCCGCGGAACTCCATTCCAGGAGACTTGGACCGACACCGGACGCGGACGGAGCCCTCCCGAACACCACATTGCACGACAGTCTCGCGACCGCCGGCTTCGGTGCTGGGCTCATCCCACTTCACTCGCCGTTACTGAGGGAATCCCATTTGGTTTCTTTTCCTGCACTTAATGATATGCTTAAGTTCAGTGCGTAATCCAGCACCCCCGAGGTCGAAAAGATATGAACATACGATTTTGTATGGTTTTCATTCGTCGACGCGCGCCATTGATTATTGATTATCAGGGCATCGGCACGCGAGCGCGAAATCGACACACACACACGTATACCACATTGCTTGAGACGACGCCAACATGCGTGAAGCGGATGTAAAACACTATACATTGTAGCGCTTCATGACGAACGTCCACGTCTGATAGCGATTGCGTATCAGATTTGACAGCCGACCCTCGAGAGTGCTGAGCTCGCCGACCGAAATCGGCAGCCGCCATTTGCGTTCAACCTGTCGATGATCATTTGTATCCTGCAATTCGCAAACTGTCTCGGGTTTTACCCCGGTCTTCATCGACCCACGAACCGAGTGATCCGCTGCCACGGGAGCCCAATGTTTTTCTTTTGTCAAGGACCGAGGGCGCAGGTCCTCCTTTTGTTTCGTCAAAAATCGACAAATGTGACATTCGCATCATATTGTCATTCAACTTTCCGACCGCCGAATAGCTTCGGCCGTCGAGGAACGCCATTCGCCGGTGTGTACAAAGTCGATTGCAGACAGTGACCGACACAGCGCACCAAATGGAAAACTTCACAATCGGGAATGCGCTTCCGAATGCGAATGATGAAAACAATGAATGAACGTATCAGACATTGAGAATGATCCTTCCGCAGGTTCACCTACGGAAACCTTGTTACGACTTTTACTTCCTCTAGACGACCAAGTTTGGGCGTCTTCCCGGCCGCACGGCCATAAGCCAGCGGCCAGTCTAGGCGACCTCACCAAATCATCCATCGGTAGTAGCGACGGGCGGTGTGTACAAAGGGCAGGGACTTAATCAACGCAGGCTAGTGACCTGCGCTTACTTGGAATTCCTCGTTCATGGGGGACAATTGCAACCCCCAATTCCCATCACGAAAAGGGTTCAAACGTTTGCCCGCTCCTCACGGAGAGGGACGTAGAACGGCGCGCTGACCACTTCAGTGTAACACGCGTGCAGCCCAGAACATCTAAGGGCATCACAGACCTGTTATTGCTCCCTTTCCTTCGGCTGGGACGCCGATGATCCCTCTAAGAAGCACACCGCAGTCACATAAGGACTAGCGGCGTCAAGTTTAATAGGCCAGAGTCTCGTTCGTTATCGGAATAAACCAGACAAATCACTCCACCAACTAAGAACGGCCATGCACCACCACCCACTGAATCAAGAGAGAGCTATCAGTCTGTCAATCCTTACGGTGTCCGGGCCTGGTGAGTTGTCCCGTGTTGAGTCAAATTAAGCCGCAAGCTCCACTCCTGGTGGTGCCCTTCCGTCAATTCCTTTAAGTTTCAGCTTTGCAACCATACTTCCCCCGGAGTCCATACACTCTGATTTCTCCGGGAAAGCTGCCCGCACAGTCCGTGTAGTGACCGATGCGGATTGCTGGTCGACATCGTTTACGGTTAGAACTAGGGCGGTATCTGATCGCCTTCGAACCTCTAACTTTCGTTCTTGACTAATGAAAACATTCTCGGCAAATGCTTTCGCAGTAGTTCGTCGTGCGCCGGTCACAGGATTTCACCCCTCGCGGCGCAATACGAATGCCTCCGTCAGTCCCTATTAATCATTTCCCTTCGACTCTCAAAACCAACCAAATCGAGCCAGGGACGTATTCTCCAATTCCATGAATATGTATACAGGCATTCAGAGCCTGCTTTGAGCACTCTAATTTGTTCAAGGTAACGTTGCCGGTCGCCAACAGGCCCCTCCGGAAAGCGGCCCGTCGACGGATCCGGCCCGATTGAATGCGGCCAGCCGATATTTGGGAGCCCGGCGGCCGACACGTTGCCGCGACGGTACCGGGCATACCGGACCGGACACGCACTGATATCCAACTACGAGCTTTTTAACCGCAACAGCTTTAATATACGCTACTGGAGCTGGAATTACCGCGGCTGCTGGCACCAGGCTTGCCCTCCAGTCGATCCTCGTTAAAGGATTCACGTTGTACTCATTCCGTTTGAGAGATCTCGGTTAACGAGACCTCTGTAAGGTATTTATTGTCACTACCTCCCTGAACTGGGAGTGGGTAAGTTACGCGCCTGCTGCCTTCCTTAGATGTGGTAGCCATCTCTCAGGCTCCCTCTCCGGAACCGAACCCAGATTCCCCGTTACCCGTCAGAGCCACGGTCAGCCACTAGCAAACCGTCGAGAGCTGATAAGGCAGATATTTGAAAGGCGCGTCGTCGGTACAAGACCGTACGATCCACACAATGTTACTGTGATTCATCGAATAACGACCACCGTTACGGCGATCATCGGTTTTCAGCCAATAAAAGCGCCCCGCCGACCCCGAAAGGCAGGACTGGGGCTCGGTTGCATGTATTAGCTCTAGAATTACCACAGTTATCCATGTATCACTGTCTCGGCCAGTAAATAATAACTGATTTAATGAGCCATTCGCGGTTTCACCTTAGTTTGGCTTGTACTGATACATGCATGGCTTAATCTTTAAGACAAGCATATCACTACTGGCAGGATCAACCAGGTATCCAACTCACGTCCTCCGCAAAGAGCGACGGGTCGCATACGATAGCACGCGACGGCGCCGAAGCGCCGCCGCTCGCCGTTTTCGTTTCTCATCCAATCGACGCGCCAGCGCATCGATTGCTTTTGTATTGCAACGAGCGATCTCGTTCGGCACTCCCGTGCATCCGATTTGAACGGATAGGGCCATGTTTGTCGAGAGAACTACGATTGGCGGTTCTCGTCGCGCGTCCAATAGAGCGAACCGTTGCGTCGGACGGACGGAAGTCGACCACACCCGGGCCGCGTCCCCGCGACGCTAGTCTGCTGTCTCTGAACGCCGTACCCCATCAGAGCGCGCGACTTGCTGTTGGCAAGCGCACGCCTGTGAGGATGGTAGTGTCGGGAGGTGGCGCCATTCTACCCACACACCTGTACCACGCAACGAACACTGAGAAAAGAAAAAGTCAGAAAAGAGAAAAGCATCACTAAACCAGGTTATTTTAGGTTGGGTTAGGTTATGTTAGGTTACGTTAGGTTAGGTTAGGTTAGGTTAGGTTAGGTTAGGTTAGGTTAGGTTAGGTTAGGTTATGTTAGGTTAGGTTAGGTTAGGTTAGACAAGACAATCTGCACGGCAGCCGGTGACGGTAACGCTGACGGACGATTGAATGTCTATCCTAGTTTTCATGCAGCAATGTAACCATACCTGACAGGCCTTTCTGGTATGGGCTACATTGCTGCATATAAACTTTTAGACCGTTTCTCCTGCAGTTTACCAACAGCTCTTCCACGTTACACGTTCATCTCGTGACGCACGATTATCGGCAAGCGTCAGTTTGCACGTGTCCAATCATGTTGCATCAATATTGACAATTCCCGTCCTTATGCAGCATAGGTAGCCATTTGCGGGAAAATTTACTTCGGGCCTTTCCCATTATTCAAAACGGCTGAAACCTATGTCACGGACAGAATGCCACGGGTCGAACATGTCCTGAAAGTAGCAGTGAGATGGCATTGTGCTTTCCCCACTTTTTCGGGATTGGCCGCAACTGCCGGCTTTTCCCGTCAGGTTTACCTGCGAAATAAACCTTTCTTTTCTGGCAAAATGAGGCAAAACCATATATTGTCGCATAGAACGTGCCTCAAATTTCCATGTCAGGCTAGGTTCATTTCACCGAACAAACTAGTCGGAGAGAATCGAACGTGAAACGAGACCGGACGAGTAGATGTAGATACCTGGTCGAGGTGGTACGCACATGAAAAAAAAATCTGAAAATTCGACGACAGGGAAATTCTCTCAGTTGTTGGGGGGGGGGGGGGGGGGGGGGGGGTTTTTTAAAACACCCCACTTTGGGGGGGAGGGGGGGGGGGGGGGAAAGAAGAAACCCCAAAAAAAAAAAAATATCTTTGGGGTTCTAAAAAAAGAAGACCGCCCGTTTGGCATCGTGCGATTGAATGAACATGTCTCCGAAGAGATGAACAGAAAAAAACATAAACGATATTGCTCGTCGAAGCGAACAAACTTTCAGGTCAAGAGATGAGTCTCAACCGCTCGCAGTGTTTAGCTGCTCGCAGGAGTACAGCACTCCGACCCATAAGGAAAGTCGTTTACAGACCGTTTTATTCCCCCGCCCAGGGGTGGTTTTTTTTTGCGGGGGGGGGGGGGGGGGGGGCGGGGGCCCCCCCGCCCCCCGGTCGCCCTTTCCTTTTTACTCCCCTACATGGTGTGCCCTTTCTTGTTGGGGGGGTGGGGCGGGGGGGTGTCATGATTTTTTTTTTTTTTTTTTTTTTTTTTTTTTTTTTTTTTTTTTTGGTTTTTTATTTTTTTTGTGGGGTGTTTCCCCCGCCGGGTGGGGCCCGGGTTTTTTTTTTATGTCTTTTCCCACCCTTTCTTCTTTTTTTTTTTATTATTATTATTTTCGTCCCTCCCCATCATTAGTGGGAAAAAAATAATTTCTTTCCTGTCTTTGTGTTGTTTGTTAAAAATATTTTTTAGAGGGGCTTTCCTTTTTTACGGCCTGGGGGGGGGGGGGAATTGGATTCTGACGACGTGGGAAGATTGATTCCTGGCCGAGGCTGATCGGGGTAATTTTGCAAGCCTATCGGAAATGTTTTTAGGTGACTTTTCCCACTTTTAAGGGCCGCCACACTTGTGGTATAAATTGCACTCATCATTTTTTTGTTTTGCGATTTCTGTGCGGATTTCAACAGTTTTCGATAGCTGAGGTCATGCACAAGGAAAGATCGCGTACTCTACCCCAAGAACGGCACTATTCAGTAATTCCCGCCGTTTCTAAGCGCTCAATGTCCACTAAGAATATATACATCTAGGTACGTGTTGAACGCTAACTTGAAACCAAAGAACTTTTCCTATCAATACTGATTTTACAGTACACATATATTTCGTCGAGAAAGAGCACTGTGCCAAAGCGCAGAGTCCTGGACCTTCATCTTCATACTTTTCACGCACGTTCCCGTATTTGACGGGAAAATTTGTGAGAGAAATTTTTCCACGTTAGATTTTCCTCTTTCCAGTTGCTGACGATGCGCAATGCCTAGCTGCACCATGTGTGACAATTTGGCTGAAAACAAATGAAGGGTTTGGAAATTAATTAAAAATAAGCTTATGCAGCAAGGTAGCCAGAATTCCCGTGACATTTTTTTTTTAATACGCATATTTAAACGTTCTACCTTGCACAGGGTGGTGGCAAATGTCGTCCTGATTCCGAATTCGTATCATTATTTGCCCTATCTTCACTTTTGTGTTCGACATGAATGAAAAATGTTGCAACTACGGGATGGCTACATGTGCTGCATAAGACATTTGCGAACGTTATAACTCGGATTCTACGAGCGGTGGAGTTCTGGGATTCGCTGTGCTTGGCCACGCCACCGATGCCCATGAGTGCATGCAGCACAATTTTGGCACTACCCGAAAGTGCGGAAAAAGTGTATAACTCGAAAACGGTCAGCCCAATCGGCTCCAAACGTGAACAGGTCGACTCGTAATGCACAGAAACCCACCTGACACCCTGCTGGGGCACATTTGAACGCCATTGCTGTGGCCGACGTCACTTTCCCGTCCTTATGCAGCATGTGTAGCCAACTCCATGCATGAATGTATGCACGATTTCCCGTGGGGTTAGAGTGTGTTCAGGTTTGGCATGAAAGCATGCACTGTTAGCAACCTGGTTTTGCAGCCAGACACCTTGCACCATTTGTAGCTTGCACAGGCACCGATTTAACCCAGTGAGCAATATTACACCTGATATTGGGGGGAAAAGCGTTTTCATGCAGCAATGTAACCATACCCGACAGGCCTTTCTGGTATGGGCTACATTGCTGCATATCAACTTTTAGACCGTTTCTCTTGCAGTTTGCCAACAGCGTTTGCGCGCAACACGTTCCTCTCGTGGCGCACGATCATCGGCAAGCGTCAGTTTGCACTTGTCGAGTCATATTGCATCACTGTTGACCATTCCCGTCCTTATGCAGCATAGGTAGCCATTGGCGGGAAAAATTACTTCGAGCCTTTCCCCTTGTTCAAAACGGCTGAAACCTATGTCACTGGCACAGTGCGACGGCCCGAACGTGTAGCGATCGTTGAAGCGGCATTGCACTAAGCTTTCTGAAAGTTATTAGTGAAATTTCAAAAGCCGGTTTTTCCCGTCAGATTTGATTTCCGAAATCAACCATTTTTTTCGTGGAAAATGACGCAAAACCATATATCGTTGCATAGCGCGAACCTCAAATTTCCTTATTATCAATTTTCCGGTGCTCCAGCATGCATGGTTTGATATTTTGCCTTATGCAGCATATGTAGCCCATACCCGACAGGCCTGTCGGGTATGGGCTACATTGGCTGCATATAAACTTTTAGACCGTTTCTCCTCCAGTTTACCAACAGCTCTTCCACGCAACACGTTCATCTCGTGACGCACGATCATCGGCAAGCGTCAGTTTGCACGTGTCCAATCATTTTGCATCAATATTGACAATTCCCGTCCTTATGCAGCATAGGTAGCCATTTGCGGGAAAATTTACTTCGGGCCTTTCCCATTATTCAAAACGGCTGAAACCTATGTCACGGACAGAATGCCACGGGCCGAACATGTCCTGAAAGTAGCAGTGAGATCGCATTGTGTCTTCCTCGCTTTTTCGGGATTGGCCGTGAATGCCGGCTTTTCCCGTCAGGTTTACCTGCGAAATAAACCTTTCTTATCTGGCAAAATGAGGCAAAACCATATATTTTTGCATAGAACGTGCCTCAAATTTCCTTATTCTCAATTTTTCGGTACTCCAGCACACACGGTGTGATATTTTTCCTTATGCAGCATATGTAGCCCATACCCGACAGGCCTGTCGGGTATGGGCTACATTGCTGCATAGGAACTTTTAGGACGTTTCCCTTGCAGTTTACCAACATCGTTTGCATGCACAACGTGCATCTCGTGGCGCACGATCATCTGCAAGTGTCAGTTTGCATTTATCCAATCAGATTGCATCAATATTCACCTTTCCCGTCCTTATGCAGCATAGGTAGCCATTTGCGGGAAAATTTACTTCGGGCCTTTCCCCTTGTTCAAGACGGCTGAAACCTATATCACTGGCAGAGTTCGATGTCCCGAGCGTGTAGCGATCGTTAAAACGGCATTACACTAAGCTTTCTGATAGTTATTAGTGAAAATAAAAAGCCGACTTTTCCCGTCATTTTTACTTTCCAAAATAAACCTTTTTTTTGGTGGAAAACAAATAAAATATACATCCTAGTATGCAGCATCGGCCAGAAATTGTCTTATTCTCAATTTTCCCATCCTACAGCACGCACGGAAAGTGGTTTTCCCGCTTATGCAGCAATGTAGCCATACCCGACTGGCGGGAATTCTAGATTCCCGTTTCCCGTGATGGCTACCTATGCTGCATAAGGACGGGAAAATTATCCAACGACCATCTAACACGTCTGCGCATCTTCTATAGCGAATACAAGTGTTGCCACCTTTCCTTGCTGTGTCCTGCCAGATGACAATGGAAAAAGCCAGCCGATTGAGAGTGTTACGTTACAAAAACACACATACTGGTTGGTTTCTACACCCGAAATAAGAGCCTGGTTGAAATATCCTGCCGCACACATCCACTGGGCAGGAAGCTGGCGGCTCTTGATGCAAGAAATTCTCGCCAAGCGATGACTCGAAGAGATCCAGGAAGGTCCAAGGTTTGGAAAGAAGACAAACCTGTAGCGGCAGAAGAAGTGAAGACTCACCTTTACACCTTAGAGTGTAGTTGTCATGGCCTAGGACGGGGAGAGGGAGGAAAAAGGAGAGATCCGAAAAGACCTAGTTCACTGGCGATCGGTCACTAGGCGCTGTCCGCTGCCCCAAGCCCCGCCCGCCCCTTCCCGGCTCTCGTAGGTGTCCTTATTAGGGCATCTACGGGTAGCTCTGCCCCCCGGTTGCCGTCACACGCAAGCTCCCGATCCAACGGTTGGTGCAAGAAATCGCTCAGGCTGTGTTTTCTCCATTGGCATTTGGCACAATGCAGCAAGGAAAGGTGGCAACACTTGTATTCGCTATAGAAGCTGCGCAGACGTGTTAAGCCGCACTAGTTGTATTCGCTATAGAAGCTGCAAAGACGTGTTAGATGGTCGTTGGATAACTTTCCCGTCCTTATGCAAGTAGAGATGTGTTCAGCTGGCGGTCTGGCACCGTCCGGACCGCCAGCTGAACACATCTCTACTTTGCCTAAACAGCCGATATCACCAAACGGTGGCAGGCTGGTCAAACTCACCCACACACATACACACGCACTAGTTACCAAGCTCACGTTCCAACGGTTGGACACTGCCCGGGCCACTAGCTATGGCATGTTGGGGATGTTTTTTTCCCTTTCACTAAAGGCGGTTGATCCAGGGTGTGCGGCATAGTTGCGCATGCGCACAAAGCCGATGCTCCGATGTGTTCAGCATTGTTGCGCATGCGCACGAGGCCGATTTTCCCCTTTCACAATAGGCGGTTGCCAAAGCTTCCCTTGCGCATGCGCGTTTCTCGTGTGGCATGTGGCACGTACGGGCTGGTTGGTTCACCCGAGATAAGAGGCTGGTTGAAATATGCTGCCGCACACATCGACTGGGCAAGAAGCTGGCGGCTCTTGATGCAAGAAATTCTCGCCAAGCGATGACTCGAAGAGTTCCAGGAAGGTCCAAGGTTGGAAAGAAGACAAACCTGTAGCGGCAGAAGAAATGAAGACTCACCTTTAACCCCGGAGGAAACCTAACGGTGCAAACGAATCCGGGTATTTTTCATTCCTTCTTCACCGTACTGTCACTGTCTGGAAATAATAATTTTTCTTCTCTTGTTTACTTTTGCGGAGTTTGAGGACTTGTGCAAACTCGCCGAGCGAGGTTATCAGGCCATGTTTCGTTGCATTGGGTGCTTATCAGTACCAGGACCAGACGTCACGTGCAACTGAGGTCCTCGTCGGACCGAGACGGATCAGACATGTCGTTGCTGGGACCAGGATCAGACGTGACGTGAGGTTGTCAGGCCATGTTTCGTTGCATTGGGTGCTTATCAGTACCAGGACCAGACGTCACGTGCAAATCAGGTCCTCGTCGGACCGAGACGGATCAGACATGTCGTTGCTGGGACTAGGATCAGACGTGACGTGCGAGACAGGTCCTTATCGGGACCACGACCAATCTGGACTGGGACCAGACGTGACGTGCGAAACAGGTCCTTATCAGGACCTGTTTGAGACTGCGATCGCAAGGCGTGCCTCAGTTTCAAAATCCTGCGCGATATCTTGCACCAACCGTTGGAACGGGAGCTGTGGTCAGAAGTTCGGTGTTTTTCTGGTAACGCCGAATCTAGCTGCACGCTGGGTTATGCCAAATGCCAATGGAGAAAACACAGCCGAACGAGAGTGTGACGTCACAAAAACACACGTACGGGCTGGTTGGTACACCCGAAATAAGAGCATGGTTGAAATGTTCTCCCGCACATATCCACTGGGCAAGAAGCTGGCCGCTCTTGGTGCAAGAAATTCTCGCCAAGCGATGACTCGAAGAGCTCCAGAAAGGTCCAAAGTTTTGAAAGAAGACAAACCTGTAGCGGCAGAAGAAGTGAAGACTCACTCGTTTCTCGTGTGGCATGTGCCCTTGCGGAAATGCGAAGACACTGGCGAAACATGATATGATGCTTTATATTCAGAATGGACACTGCCCGGGCCACTAGCTATGGCATGTTGGGGATGTTTTTTTCCCTTTCACTAAAGGTGGTTGATCCAGGGTGTGCGGCATAGTTGCGCATGCGCACAAAGCCGATGCTCCGATGTGTTCAGCATTGTTGCGCTTTTTCGCACGAGGCCGATTTTCCCCTTTCACAATAGGCGGTTGCCAAAGGTTCCCTTGCGCATGCGCGTTTCTCGTGTGGCATGTGGCACGTACGGGCTGGTTGGTTCACCCGAGATAAGAGGCTGGTTGAAATATGCTGCCGCACACATCGACTGGGCAAGAAGCTGGCGGCTCTTGATGCAAGAAATTCTCGCCAAGCGATGACTCGAAGAGTTCCAGGAAGGTCCAAGGTTGGAAAGAAGACAAACCTGTAGCGGCAGAAGAAATGAAGACTCACCTTTAACCCCGGAGGAAACCTAACGGTGCAAACGAATCCGGGTATTTTTCATTCCTTCTTCACCGTACTGTCACTGTATGGAAATAATAATTTTTGTTCTCTTGTTTGCTTTTGCGGAGTTTGAGGACTTGTGCAAACTCGCCGAGCGAGGCTGTCAGTCCATGTTTCGTTGCATTGGGTGCTTATCAGTACCAGGACCAGACGTCACGTGCAAATCAGGTCCTCGTCGGACCGAGACGGATCAGACATGTCGTTGCTGGGACCAGGATCAGACGTGACGTGAGGTTGTCAGGCCATGTTTCGTTGCATTGGGTGCTTATCAGTACCAGGACCAGACGTCACGTGCAAATCAGGTCCTCGTCGGACCGAGACGGATCAGACATGTCGTTGCTGGGACCAGGATCAGACGTGACGTGCGAGACAGGTCCTTATCGGGACCACGATCAATCGGGACTGGGACCAGACGTGACGTGCGAAACAGGTCCTTATCAGGACCTGTTTGAGACTGCGATCGCAAGGCGTGCCTCAGTTTCAAAATCCTGCGCGATATCTTGCACCAACCGTTGGAACGGGAGCTGTCGTCAGAAGTTCGGTGTTTTTCTGGTAACGCCGAATCTAGCTGCACGCTGGGTTATGCGAAATGCCAATGGAGAGAACACAGCCGAACGAGAGTGTGACGTCACAAAAACACACGTACGGGCTGGTTGGTACACCCGAAATAAGAGCATGGTTGAAATTTTCTCCCGCACATCCGAAAAGACCTAGTTCACTGGCGATCGGTCACTAGGCGCTGTCCGCTGCCCCAAGCCCCGCCCGCCCCTTCCCGGCTCTCGTAAGTGTCCTTATTAGGGCATCTACGGATAGCTCTGCCCACCGGGTGCCGTCACACGCAAGCTCCCGATCCGACGGTTGGTGCAAGAAATCGCTCAGGCTGTGTTTTCTCCATTGGCATTTGGCACAATACAGCAAGGAAAGGTGGCAACACTTGTATTCGCTATAGAAGCTGCGCAGACGTGTTAAGCCGCACCAGTTGTATTCGCTATAGAAGCTGCAAAGACGTGTTAGATGGTCGTTGGATAACTTTCCCGTCCTTATGCAAGTAGAGATGTGTTCAGCTGGCGGTCTGGCACCGTCCGGACCGCCAGCTGAACACATCTCTACTTCGCCTAAACAGCCGATATCACCAAACGGTGGCAGGCTGGTCAAACTCACCCACACACACACACGCACTAGTTGGTTTGTCGCGTACGGCCTGATTTGTACACCCGAAATAAGACACATTACGCTGAATCGCAAGCTCCCGATCCAACGGTTGGAGTCCAACCGACTAGTGCCCGGGCCACTAGATGGTTTGCCGCCGCTTCACTGGTCGCCGCCACTGGTCGTACTAGTTGGTTTGTCGGCGCCCAACCGGTCGCCGCCACTAGCCGCACCAGTTGTATTCGCTATAGAAGCTGCAAAGACGTGTTAGATGGTCGTTGGATAACTTTCCCGTCCTTATGCAGCATATGTAGCCATCACGGGAAACGGGAATCTAGAATTCCCGCCAGTCGGGTATGGCTACATTGCTGCATACGCGGGAAAACCACTTTCCGTGCGTGCTGTAGGATGGGAAAATTGAGAATAAGACAATTTCTGGCCGATGCTGCATACTAGGATGTATATTTTATTTGTTTTCCACCAAAAAAAAGGTTTATTTTGGAAAGTAAAAATGACGGGAAAAGTCGGCTTTTTATTTTCACTAATAACTATCAGAAAGCTTAGTGTAATGCCGTTTTAACGATCGCTACACGCTCGGGACATCGAACTCTGCCAGTGATATAGGTTTCAGCCGTCTTGAACAAGGGGAAAGGCCCGAAGTAAATTTTCCCGCAAATGGCTACCTATGCTGCATAAGGACGGGAAAGGTGAATATTGATGCAATCTGATCGGATAAATGCAAACTGACGCTTGCAGATGATCGTGCGCCACGAGATGCACGTTGTGCATGCAAACGATGTTGGTAAACTGCAAGGGAAACGTCCTAAAAGTTCCTATGCAGCAATGTAGCCCATACCCGACAGGCCTGTCGGGTATGGGCTACATATGCTGCATAAGGCAAAATATCACACCGTGTGTGCTGGAGCACCGAAAAATTGAGAATAAGGAAATTTGAGGCACGTTCTATGCAACAATATATGGTTTTGCCTCATTTTGCCAGAAAAGAAAGGTTTATTTCGCAGGTAAACCTGACGGGAAAAGCCGGCATTCACGGCCAATCCCGAAAAAGCGAGGAAAACACAATGCGATCTCACTGCTACTTTCAGGACATGTTCGGCCCGTGGCATTCTGTCCGTGACATAGGTTTCAGCCGTTTTGAATAATGGGAAAGGCCCGAAGTAAATTTTCCCGCAAATGGCTACCTATGCTGCATAAGGACGGGAATTGTCAATATTGATCCAAAATGATTGGACACGTGCAAACTGACGCTTGCCGATGATCGTGCGTCACGAGATGAACGTGTTGCGTGGAAGAGCTGTTGGTATACTGCAGGAGAAACGGTCTAAAAGTTTATATGCAGCCATGTAGCCCATACCCGACAGGCCTGTCGGGTATGGGCTACATATGCTGCATAAGGCAAAATATCAAACCATGCATGCTGGAGCACCGGAAAATTGAGAATAAGGAAATTTGAGGCACGCGCTATGCAACGATATATAGTTTTGGGTCATTTTGCAGGAAAAAAATGGTTTATTTCGGAAATCAAATCTGACGGGAAAAACCGGCTTTTTAAATTCACTAATAACTTTCAGAAAGCTTAGTGCAATGCCGTTTCAACGATCGCTACACGTTCGGGCCGTCGTACTGTGCCAGTGACATAGGTTTCAGCCGTTTTGAACAAGGGGAAGGGCCCAAAGTAATTTTTCCCGCTAATGGCTACCTATGCTGCATAAGGACGGGAATGGTCAACAGTGATGTAATATGACTCGATAAGTGCAAACTGACGCTTGCCGATGATCGTGCGCCACGAGAGGAACGTCTTGCGTGCAAACGCTGTTGGCAAACTGCAAGAGAAGCGGTCTAAAAGTTGATATGCAGCAATGTAGCCCATACCAGAAAGGCCTGTCGGGTATGGTTACATTGCTGCATGAAAACGCTTTTCCCCCAATATCAGGTGTAATATTGCTCACTGGTTGACATCGGTGCACTGTGCAAGCTACAAATGGTGCAAGGTGTCTGGCTGCAAAACCAGGTTGCTAACAGTGCATGCTTTCATGCCAAACCTGAACCCACCCTAACCCCACGGGAACTTGTGCGTAACGTCGTGTATGGCATTGGCTACACATGCTGCATAAGGACGGGAAAGTGACGTCGGCGGCAGCAATGACGTTCAAATTTGCCCCAGCAGGGTGTCAGGTGGGTTTCTGTGCCGTACGAGTCGACCTGTTCACGTTTGGAGCCGATTGGGCTGACCGCCAAATCGGCTCCAAATCTCTCATGCAGCACATGTAGCCATCCCGTAGTTGCAAAATTTTCATTCCTGGTGACCACAAAAGTGAAGATAAAGCAAAGAATGATACGAATTCGGAACCAGGACGACATTTGCCACCACACTGTGCAAGGCAGAACGTTTAAATATGCCTATTGAAAAAAAACGTTTTCACGGGAATGTTGGCTACCTTGCTGCATAAGCTTATTTTGGATTAATTTCCAAACGCTTCATTTGTTTTCAGCCAAACTGTCACACATGGTGCAGCTAGACATTGCGCATCGTCAGCAACTGGAAAGAGGCAAATCTAACGTTAAAATTTTTCACTCACAAATTTTCCCCTCAAATACGGTAAAGTACGGGAAAAATATGAAGATGAAACTCTAGGAATCTGCGCTTTGGCAGAGTGCTCTTTCCCGACGAAATATATGTGTACTGTAAAATCTGTATTGATAGTATGAGTTGTTCGGTTTGAAGTTACAGTTGATACTGTACATGAGTGTCGATACCCTTACTAGACATTGAGCTACTATTTCAAACACGACTTACAAAATAGTGCCTTTCTTGGGGGAATGTGTGCGATCTTCCATTGTGCATGGCCTCAGCTATGGGAAACCGTGCAAATATAGCTGTTTTGCTGTTTTTTTCATAGGCTACACATGATGTTTGGAGTTGGCTACGCATGCTGCATAAGCGTATATGTGGTATGTAAGTGGCACGCATGCTGCATAAGCGTGTATGTGGTACGTAAGTGGCACGCATGCTGCATAAGGAACGATGGTCACATCGGCTGCATAAGCCAATACCGATTTTCTTTGGTTACGCGTGCTGCATGAGGCTACATTGCTGCATGAGTCGAATCGCATGTTGGGCGCATCAGTGGACATGGTGGAAAGTGCCCAGACAGAACCCGACCGACACAACTCCGTCCAGAAAGACCTCATGGCTCTACTACAGGACGCTATTGGCCACTGCGTGGGACCTACAACAAACATGGGATACAGAAACAACACAGCTACCCGAAATACACCCTAAATACGAATACTGGGTGGGGATCACCGGCAGGTGCACACAAGTTATCGCGATATTCAATGGACTCGACGCTGTCTTAGAGGTACTCTGACTTAATCTTCTTAGTGCATTGAGTGTCTTGTTCCGGGGCTAAGCGAACGAAGGGTAGAAGGAAGCGGTAAAAAGGAATCTACGCGCTACGTCATTCAAAACCACCTCTTACCTCGGGTGTACAAACCAGCCCGTACGTTTTTTGTGACGTCACCCTCGATCGGTTGTGTATTCTCAATCGGCATTTGGCACCATACAGCAAGGAAAGGTGGCGACACTTGTATTCGCTATAGAAGCTGCGCAGACGTGTTAGATGATCGTTGTATAACATTCCCGTCCTTATGCAGCATATGTAGCCATCACGGGAAACGGGAATCTAGAATTCCCGCCAGTCGGGTATGGCTACATTGCTGCATAAGCGGGAAAACCACTTTCCGTGCGTGCTGTAGGACGGGAAAATTGAGAATAAGACAATTTCTGGCCAATGCAACATTGTAGGATATATATTTCATTTGTTTTCTACCAAAAGAAAGGTTTATTTTGGAAAGTAAAAATGACGGGAAAAGTCGGCTTTTTATTTTCACTAAGAACTTTCAGAAAGCTTAGTGTAATGCCGTTTCAACGTTCGCTACACGTTCGGGCCATCGAACTCTGCCAGTGATATAGGTTTCAGCCGTCTTGAACAAGGGGAAAGGCCCGAAGTAATTTTTCCCGCTAATGGCTACCTATGCTGCATAAGGACGGGAAAGGCGAATATTGATGCAATCTGATTGGAGAAGTGGAAACTGACGCTTGCAGATGATCGTGCGCCACGAGATAAACGTGTTGCATGCAAACGCTGTTGTTAAACTGCAAGAGAAACCGCCTAAAAGTTCCTATGCAGCAATGTAACCCATACCCGACAGGCCTGTCGGGTATTGGCTACATATGCTGCATGAGGCAAAATATCACACCGTGTGTGCTGGAGCACCGGAAAATTGAGAATAAGGAAATTTGAGGCACGTTCTATGCAACAATATATGGTTTTGCCTCATTTTGCCAGAAAAGAAAGGTTTATTTCACAGGTAAACCTGACGGGAAAAGCCGGCATTCACGGCCAATCCCGAAAAAGTCGGGAAAACACAATGCGATCTCACTGCTACTTTCAGGACATGTTCGGCCCGTGGCATTCTGTCCGTGACATAGGTTTCAGCCGTTTTGAATGATGGGAAAGGCCCGAAGTAAATTTTCCCGCTGATGGCTACCTATGCTGCATAAGGACGGGAATGGTCAACAGTGATGCAACATGACTCGATAAGTGCAAACTGACGCTTGCCGATGATCGTGCGCCACGAGAGGAACGTCTTGCGTGCAAACGCTGTTGGCAAACTGCAAGAGAAACGGTCTAAAAGTTGCTATGCAGCAATGTAGCCCATACCAGAAAGGCCTGTCGGGTATGGTTACATTGCTGCATGAAAACGTTTTTCCCCCAATATCAGGTGTAATATTGCTCACTGGGTTAAATCGGTGCACTGTGCAAGCTACAAATGGTGCAAGGTGTCTGGCTGCAAAACCAGGTTGCTAACAGTGGATGCTTTCATGCCAAACCTGAACCCACCCTAACCCCACGGGAACTTGTGCTTAAAGTCGTGTATGGCATTGGCTACACATGCTGCATAAGGACGGGAAAGTGACGTCGGCGGCAGCAATGGCGTTCAAATTTGCCCCAGCAGGGTGTCAGGTGGGTTTCTGTGCCGTACGAGTCGACCTGTTCACGTTTGGAGCCGATTGGGCTGACCGCCCAATCGGCTCAAAATCTCTCATGCAGCACATGTAGCCATCCCGTAGTTGAAATTTTTTCAGTCCTGGTGACCACAAAAGTGAAGATAAAGCAAAGAATGATACGAATTCGGAATCAGGACGACATTTGCCACCACACTGTGCAAGGCAGAACGTTTAAATATGCCTATTGAAAAAAAACGTTTTCACGGGAATGTTGGCTACCTTGCTGCATAAGCTTATTTTGGATTAATTTCCAAACGCTTCATTTGTTTTCAGCCAAACTGTCACACATGGTGCAGCTAGACATTGCGCATCGTCAGCAACTGGAAAGAGGCAAATCTAACGTTAAAATTTTTCACTCACAAATTTTCCCCTCAAATACGGTAAAGTACGGGAAATATATGATGGTGAAACTCTAGGAATCTGCGCTTTGGCAGAGTGCTCTTTCCCGACGAAATATATGTGTACTGTAAAATCTGTATTGATAGTATGAGTTGTTCGGTTTGAAGTTACAGTTGATACTGTACATGAGTGTCGATACCCTTACTAGACATTGAGCTACTATTTCAAACACGTCTTACAAAATAGTGCCTTTCTTGGGGGAATGTGTGCGATCTTCCATTGTGCATGGCCTCAGCTATGGGAAACCGTGCAAATATAGCTGTTTTGCTGTTTTTTTCATAGGCTACACATGATGTTTGGACTTGGCTACGCATGCTGCATAAGCGTATATGTGGTATGTAAGTGGCACGCATGCTGCATAAGCGTGTGTGTGGTACGTAAGTGGCACGCATGCTGCATAAGGAACGATGGTCACATCGGCTGCATAAGCCAATACCGATTTTCTTTGGTTACGCGTGCTGCATGAGGCTACATTGCTGCATGAGTCGTATCGCATGTTGGGCGCATCAGTGGACATGGTGGAAAGTGCCCAGACAGAACCCGACCGCCACAACTCCGTCCACCAGGTCCTTATGGCACTACTACAGGACACTATTGGCCACTGCGTGGGACATTCCAACCAGTTTCTTATACTAGTGCGTGTGTGTGTGTGTGTGGGTGAGTTTGACCAGCCTGCCACCGTTTGGCCACCGTCTGGCACCGTCCGGACCGCCAGCTGAACACATCTCTACTTCGCCTAAACGGCCGATATCACCAAACGGTGGCAGACTGGTCAAACTCACCCACACACACACACACACACTAGTTCCCAAGCTCACGTTCCAACGGTTGGACACTGCCCGGGCCACTAGCTATGGCATGTTGGGGATGTTTTTTCCCTTTCACTAAAGGCGGTTGATCCAGGGTGTGCGGCATAGTTGCAAATGCGCACAAAGCCGATGCTCCGATGTGTTCAGCATTGTTGCGCATGCGCACGAGGCCGATTTTCCCCTTTCACAATAGGCGGTTGCCAAAGCTTCCCTTGCGCATGCGCGTTTCTCGTGTGGCATGTGGCACGTACGGGCAGGTTGGTTCACCCGAGATAAGAGGCTGGTTTGAATAACGTGCCGCACACATCCACCGGGGTAGACGATGGAGCGGCTCTGGGAATTGCTCAAGAAGGAAGGGTGCATCAGGAAGATTGCGAAATTGAAGAAGCATCCCAGTGCCGAGGCATCGCTCGAGACCGACCCAGTGCCGGTTCCAGAACCCCAGGAGCGGGGCAAGAAGAGGCGCAAAAAGAGGCTCAAGAAGAACAAGAAGTTTGCTGCGTCCCCACCTGAGCCTGAGCTGCTCGAACTGGAAACGGAGCCAGAGGCGTTGCCAGAGGCGTTGCCAGAGGCGTTGCCAGAGGCCTTGCCAGAGGCGTTGCCAGAGCCCAGTGCCGAGGCATCGGTCGAGACCGACCCAGTGCCGGTTCCAGAACCCCAGGAGCGGGGCAAGAAGAGGCGCAAAAGGAAGCGCAAGAAGAACAAGGAGTTTGCTGCGTCCCCACCTGAGCCCGAGCTGCTCGAACTGGAACCGGAGCCAGAGGCGTTGCCAGAGGCGTTGCCAGAGGCGTTGCCAGAGACGTTTCCGGAGCCCGGTCCCGAGGCGCCGGGCAGGAGGCGCAGAAAGAAGAACAAGAAGATTGCTGCGCCCCCACCTGAGCCCGAGCCGGACCCGTTGCCAGAGGCGTTGCCAGAAGCGTTTCCGGAGCCCGTTCTCGAGGCGCCGGGCAGGAGGCGCAGAAAGAAGAACAAGAAGATTGCTGCGCCCCCACCTGAGCCCGAGCCGGACCCGGTGCCAGAGGCGTTTCCGGAGCCCGTTCTCGAGGCGCCGGGCCGGAGGCGCAGAAAGAAGAACAAGAAGATGGCTGCGCCCCACCTGAGCTCGAGCCGGACCCGGTGCCAGAGGCGTTTCCGGAGCCCGTTCTCGAGGCGCCGGGCAGAAGGCGCAGAAAGAAGAACAAGAAGACTGCTGGGCCCCCACCTGAGCCCGAGCCGGACCCGGTGCCAGAGGCGTTTCCGGAGCCCGTTCCCGAGGCGCCGGGCAGGAGGCGCAGAAAGAAGAACAAGAAGATTGCTGCGCCCCCACCTGAGCCCGAGCTGCCCGGGCCGGACCCGCCGGAACTGCCACAGACAGTTCCGGAGGAACCGGGCAGAAAGCGCAAGAAGAAGAGGAAGATTGCTGGGCCCCCACCTGAGCCCGAGCCGGACCCGGTGCCAGAGACAGTTCCGGAGGAACCGGGCAGAAGGCGCAAGAAGAAGAGGAAGATTGCTGGGCCCCCACCTGAGCCCGAGCCAGAGCCGGCGTCCGGAGTCGTATCCGGTTTTGAAGGCCCTCTGTCGTATCCGGAGAGATCCTGCATCTCTCCGGATATGTTCATGGATTACGAAGGCCCTCTGGGCGCCGTGGAACAACAAGTGGACGACGACGCCGAGTGGCTGCCACCGTCCCCGTCACCGCGCCGCAACCCATCTGCAAGCCCGGAATCCAGGTTAGTGCTCAGCTAAAGGTTTAGTATGTTATGCATGGATGTGTGTGTGTATGTGCCATACGTCTCGTATGTCATCAGTGTATGGTCATATATCATTTATTACATGCAACGTGTATGCTCACCTAGGTGTCATGTTATGTTCATACGGTTCATTTTTGTTTGTGTGCCCATATATCATGTATTCTCCGTATCATGCATGTTCATGTAGCATGAGCACTTGTTCTCCTCCACACGTGCTGCTTCACTTTGTTTCAGTTCCTCGGAAGGCGGCAGACCGCGGCGCCGTGACCAGCGAGCCGTGGCCGGGGACAAGCCGTGGGCGGGGACGAAAAGGGCCAGGTACGGATGCTACCTGGGTACTTGCCGTGGCACCCCGTATGTGGACCTAGTCCGGCACATACGTGGGTGCCACCCGGCACTGGCAGCTGTGGCCCGACAGGAGGCGAGGCGCCTCCAGACGGCGCAGCGCCAGGAGGTCGGCGGCATTTCGCCCCCGCTGCGGCAGAGAACCCGGTGGAGGTGCCCCTTCGGCGACGACGGCCCCGACCAGTGCCCGGCCGTCGTCGTCAACCTGGCGCGGCACCTCGCCGGGCACTACATTAAAGGGACGCACGAGGTAAGAATCACTTCAGTTTACACTTCCAGTTTCTTTTCGAACTGATCGATCGCCCGGCTCTGTGTTGTTGTTACTTTGCTCTGTGTGCTGTACGTGTTGCATGACTCTGCCCACCGTCCGCAGTATAGTCAGGCCTGGACGCGGGCCCGGCCAGTGGACGCCCCCGCAACAGCGACAACCATCATCGGCCTGGACGCCATGGCAGACGCCTTCAGCGACTTCCTGCGTGGCGTCCGGGGCGGCTGTTGCTCAGAAGAGAAGGTCGGCAAACACCTGAGGGCGGTAAGCAAAATGCCTGTACTGTACCGTAATGCACAGTAGTGCATTTCCAATGTCGCATCAGTGTGCACCACACAGTCATTTTCAGAGCTCTTCTCACCAAGCGATGACCCGAAGAGCTCCAGGAAGGTCCAAGGTTTGCAAAGAAGACAAACCTGTAGCGGCAGAAGAAGTGAAGACTAGCCTTTAAGCCCGGAGGATACCTAACGGTGCCAACGAATCCGGGTTCAAAGAGCTCCAGGAAGCTCCAAGGTTTGGAAGGAAGACAAACCGGTAGCGGCAGGAGAAGTGAAGACTAACCTTTAAGCCCGGAGGATACCTAACGGTGCCAACGAATCCGGGTATTTTTTTCATTCCTTCTGCACTGTACTGTCACTGTTGCTTGGTGTCGGATTATCAATGTGCTAAATAATGCCCCTTCACAGATCCGACTCATCGTGCCGGAGATCCTCGCCGGCCACGATCCGGCAACATACACGAATACCCGGCTGGTGGAGGCGCTGACCGGCCCGGAGCTGGCCATGGAAAGCTCCGACGGCTGGCTCCGGGAGCAGATGCGGAGCCGCTCCCGGACCAGCGGCTCCCTGAAGGCAGCCATCGGTCGGGTACGGAGATATATTGACTATGTCTCCGTGGACGCCACCACGCTGGGCATGACGGCCTCGATCCCGCACATGGAGGTGAGTGTAGTTGTCATAGCTTCGCTGGCCTCTAGGTAAGCACTGCTCCGGAAGCGAAGCGCAGGTCAGGTTTCAACTCCTGGGCGATCTCTTGCACCAAATGTTTAAACGGGAGCCTGCGGATCAGAAGTTCGGTGCTTTTCTGGTAACGCCGAATGTGGCGCAGCGCCACCGTTCCTGGACGGTAACGGTGAGGCTTCTTCACGCCGCCAAGCGCCGGCACGCTGTTGCGGGCTGCCTTGGTGGCCAGCTACTTGCACCGCGCCTTGTCACCTGTGGACTTGCGTGCGGTCTGCTTGGTACGGGCCATGATTTGTATCTGTGCCGTTTTGGAATGCTGTGCCTGTGTGAGTGGTTTGTTTATCTTCCTGTGGTTCTGATAATTGTGCATTTTCAGACTATCCACAAGAGACTCGCCGGCTGGGCAGAGGCCCTGAAAGCCCAGCCGTGGGAGGCGAGGCGTCATTTCGAGAGCCAGGTGGCAAGAATTGTGCCCCTGGAGTTCCAAAAGAAGTTCCTCGATGTAAGTGTGCCGGCATGTATAGAATGCACTCTTGTGTGTGTGTCTGCGTTCTGGTGATGTGCCTGGGTTCAGTGTGTGTATAAATACCTGTTGATTAGTATTTTTGTGTCTAACATGTCCATCTTCTGCTGGCAGAGTGCGTACGTCGCCAATCTGGTGGCGGGGCCAGACCCGGATATGCCGGCTGTGCCGGCACTGGCCCGCGACGCCAGGGACGGCCTCATGACCGTCCTGCTCGTGGCCTGTGCCGGCCGGCCCAGCCACGTCACCGGCATCGACGTCCAGCACGTCTTAGACGCCAGAGTGAGTTTTCACTTATATGTAATGTGGTGATACTTGTTGTTCTCTTGTGCACTTGTTCTTCTGGTGATACTTGTGTACTTGGTCTCCCAGTATTCCATGTTCGATGCTCCATTCCCCGCTGTCCTGTTGACTTGAATTGCGATTCACAGGTGGTGGAAATTGAGGGCCAGGATCACTTCCTGATCCGCAATTTCCATCACAAGACGTCTAGCACGTCCAGCCTGGAGGTGCCGGTGACGCCAGCGCAGCATCAGCGCCTGCTGCGGCACATCACGACAGAGAGGCCGGTGCTGCTTGCCGGGGCAGCCGACTGCGGCCGGGTGAGTGTTCGTTCAGAGTATGTAACCCGTGTGTTACCTCTGTTTGTGTGTGTCACCTCTGTTTGTATGTGTGTGTACGTGTGCGTGCGTGCGCTACTTCGGTAGCTTTCGGTTGGTTTTCAAACACCATGCTTTCTTTCAGCTGTTCATAGGCACCGGCGGGTCCGCCATGGACACATCGAATGCGGGGAAAGCATTCAAAGTGGTGTGGAGGGCGGCGCTGGGCGACGAGGACGTGCCCATCCTGACCGGGTCAGGTATACGTTACGGTGCCGTCATCGGCACCGCTCAAAATGACCCGGAAGCGCAAGGGTAAGTTGACAATTTTCCATCTCGAACATCGCACATATTGTGATTGTGGTAATCGAACATTGCTATCGTGCTGTGCGGTGCTTGTGTGACTACAGACCTCGTCCCTCCATCTGCCTGTTCGCTGTGACCTAAAATGCTTGCCCGTCGACAGGGTCGTGGCCGCCGCCATGGCCCATTCGGAGCCGACGGCGCGGCGTGTCTACGACGTGCATGGCGTCGGAGCGAGCACGCGGCGGTTGGCGGGGATCGCCTCGCTGCACCGCCAGCGGGAGGCGATCGGCGACCCCACCGCCGCCGCCGCCGCCGCCGACTTCGACGACGACGACGGCGACGACGACTACGACTACGACGCCGCAGCCGCCGCCGCCGCAAGTGACGACAGCGACGCCAGCCATCCGCCGCCGTCCGAGGCCCTTTCGGGTTCGGTGGCGGTTCCGTCAGCCGCCGCCGCCGCCGCCGCCGCCATCCGCGTCGCCGACGCCGCCGCCCGCGTCGCCGCCGCCGCCCGCGTCGCCGCCGCCACCTCCGCCGCCGCCACCTCAGCCGCTGGCACCTCAGCCGCTGCCACCTCAGCCGCTGCCACCTCGGCTGCCCCCGCTGTCGCCGCTGCCACCTCAGCCGCTGCCACCTCGGCTGCCCCCGCTGTCGCCGCTGCCACCTCGGCCGCCGCCACGTCGACCTCCCCAACGAGCGTTCGACGCCGGCTGTGGACGGCGGACGAGACGGCGGTCCTTATCCGTGCCACGCGGCGATACATAGAGGGCAGCGAGGCCTATGACTCCCGGGGTGTCGCGAGATTCCCGGGAGTCAGCGGCTTGCTCCTAACAAAGTCGGCCACTCAACTATATAACAAAGCGAAATACTTGAGGAAAAGACACCAAGAGAGAAAGTTGTAATGTGTGGTGTGTGTGTGTGTGTGTGTGTGTGTGTGTGTGTGTATGTGCTTTCCTCGTCCTTCGTTGTTCTTTTGTGTCTTTCTTCTTTCGCATTGTGTTCTTCTGTGTAAATATAACTATGTACTGAGTACATTTCTTTCACTGATGTGAATCACATCTGCAAGAGAGGACGGTTGCTTCGTCACAGAATCCTTCTTCAAACAGTCACAGCGGCACCTTACGCATTGTGGCTACGCGTGCTGCGTAAAGACGGGGAAAATTACCGCGGTCACAAAACATCATTTCCCTTACGCGTACTGCATAGGTAATGCTGACTTTGTGCTACGTCATTCAAAACCACCTCTTACCTCTGGTGTACAAACCAGCCCGTACGTGATTTTTCTGACGTCACCGTCGATCGGTTGTGTATTCTCAATTGGCATTTGGCACAATACAGCAAGGAAAGGTGGCAACACTTGTATTCGCTATAGGAGCTGCGCAGACGTGTTAGATGGTCGTTTGATAATTTTCCCGTCCTTATGCAGCATATGTAGCCATCGCGGGAGACGGGAATCTCTAATTCCCGCCAGTCGGGTATGGCTACATTGCTGCACAAGCGGGAAAACCACTTTCCGTGTGTGCTGTAGGATTTGAAAATTGAGAATAAGACAATTTCTGGCAAATGCTGCACAGTAGGATGTATATTTCATTTGTTTTGCACCAAAAAAAAGGTTTATTTTGGAAAGTAAAAATGACGGGAAAAGTCGGCTTATTATTTTCACAAATAACTATCAGAAAGCTTAGTGTAATGCAGTTTTAACGATCGCTACACGTTCGGGCCATCGCTCTGTGCCAGTGATATAGGTTTCAGCCGTCTTGAACAAGGGGAAAGGCCCGAAGTAATTTTTCCCGCTAATGGCTACCTATGCTGCATAAGGACGGGAAAGGTGAATATTGATGCAATCTGATTGGACAAGTGCAAACTGACGCTTGCAGATGATCGTGCGCCACGAGATAAACGTGTTGCATGCAAACGCTGTTGTTAAACTGCAAGAGAAACGGCCTAAAAGTTCATATGCAGCACATGTAGCCCATACCCGACAGGCCTGTCGGGTATGGGCTACATATGCTGCATAAGGGCAAAATATCAAACCGTGCATGCTGGAGCACCGGAAAATTGAGAATAAGGAAATTTGAGGCACGTTCTATGCAACAATATATGGTTTTTCCTCATTTTGCCAGAAAAGAAAGGTTTATTTCGCAGGTAAACCTGACGGGAAAAGCCGGCATTCACGGCCAATCCCGAAAAAGCGAGGAAAACACAATGCGATCTCACTGCTACTTTCAGGACATGTTCGGCCCGTGGCATTCTGTCCGTGACATAGGTTTCAGCCGTTTTGAATGATGGGAAAGGCCCGAAGTAAATTTTCCCGCAAATGGCTACCTATGCTGCATAAGGACGGGAATGGTCAACAGTGATGCAACATGACTCGATAAGTGCAAACTGACGCTTGCCGATGATCGTGCGCCACGAGAGGAACGTGTTGCGTGCAAACGCTGTTGGCAAACTGCAAGAGAAACGGTCTAAAAGTTGATATGCAGCAATGTAGCCCATACCAGAAAGGCCTGTCGGGTATGGTTACATTGCTGCATGAAAACGCTTTTCCCCCAATATCAGGTGTAATATTGCTCACTGGTTGACATCGGTGCACTGTGCAAGCTACAAATGGTGCAAGGTGTCTGGCTGCAAAACCAGGTTGCAAACAGTGCATGCTTTTATGCCAAACCTGAACCCACCCTAACCCCACGGGAACTTGTGCGTAACGTCGTGTATGGCATTGGCTACACATGCTGCATAAGGACGGGAAAGTGACGTCGGCGGCAGCAATGGCGTTCAAATTTGCCCCAGCAGGGTGTCAGGTGGGTTTCTGTGCCGTACGAGTCGACCTGTTCACGTTTGGAGCCGATTGGGCTGACCGCCAAATCGGCTCCAAATCTCTCATGCAGCACGTGTAGCCATCCCGTAGTTGAAATTTTTTTTTCGGTCCTGGTGACCACAAAAGTGAAGATAAAGCAAAGAATGATACCAATTCGGAATCAGGACGACATTTGCCACCACACTGTGCAAGGCAGAACGTTTAAATATGCCTATTGAAAAAAAAAACGTTTTCACGGGAATGTTGGCTACCTTGCTGCATAAGCTTATTTTGGATTAAATTCCAAACGCTTCATTTGTTTTCAGCCAAACTGTCACACATGGTGCAGCTAGACATTGCGCATAGTCAGCAACTGGAAAGAGGCAAATCTAACGTTAAAATTTTTCACTCACACATTTTCCCCTCAAATACGGTAAAGTACGGGAAATATATGAAGATGAAACTCTAGGAATCTGCGCTTTGGCAGAGTGCTCTTTCCCGACGAAATATATGTGTACTGTAAAATCTGTATTGATAGTATGAGTTGTTCGGTTTGAAGTTACAGTTGATACTGTACATAAGTGTCGATACCCTTACTAGACATTGAGCTACTATTTCAAACACGTCTTACAAAATAGTGCCTTTCTTGGGGGAATGTGTGCGATCTTCCATTGTGCATGGCCTCAGCTATGGGAAACCGTGCAAATATAGCTGTTTTGCTGTTTTTTTCATAGGCTACACATGATGTTTGGACTTGGCTACGCATGCTGCATAAGCGTATATGTGGTATGTAAGTGGCACGCATGCTGCATAAGCGTGTATGTGGTACGTATGTGGCACGCATGCTGCATAAGGAACGATGGTCACATCGGCTGCATAAGCCAATACCGATTTTTTTTGGTTACGGGTGCTGCATGAGGCTACATTGCTGCATGAGCCGTATCGCATGTTGGGCGCATCTGTGGACATGGTGGAAAGTGCCCAGACAGAACCCGACCGACACAACTCCGTCCACAAAGACCTCATGGCTCTACTACAGGACGCTATTGGCCACTGCGTGGGACATTCCAACCAGTTTCTTATGTCGGGTGTACAAATCAGGCCGTACGCGACAAACCAACTAGTGCGGCTAGTGGCGGCGACCGGTTGGGCGCCGACAAACCAACTAGTGCGACCAGTGGCGGCGACCAGTTAAGCGGCGGCAAACCAACTAGTGGCCCGGGCACTAGTTGGTTGGTCTCGTTGGATCGGGAGCTAGCGGATCAGCGTAATGTGTCTTATTTCGGGTGTACAAATCAGGCCGTACGCGACAAACCAACTAGTGCGTGTGTGTGTGTGGGTGAGTTTCACCAGCGTGCCACCGTTTGGTGATATCGGCTGTTTAGGCGAAGTAGAGATGTGTTCAGCTGTCGGTCCGGCTGAACAATGTACAAATCTGGCCGTACGCGACAAACCAACTAGTGGCCCGGGCACTGTCCAACCGTTGGAACGTGAGCTTGGGTACTAGTGCGTGTGTGTGTGTGTGTGGGTGAGTTTGACCAGCCTGCCACCGTTTGGCCACCGTCTAGCACCGTCCGGACCGCCAGCTGAACACATCTCTACTTCGCCTAAACAGCCGATATCACCAAACGGTGGCAGGCTGGTCAAACTCACCCACACACACACACACGCACTAGTTACCAAGCTCACGTTCCAACGGTTGGACACTGCCCGGGCCAATAGCTATGGCATGTTGGGGATGTTTTTTTCCCTTTCACTAAAGGCGGTTGATCCAGGGTGTGCGGTATAGTTGCGCATACGCACAAAGCCGATGCTCCGATGTGTTCAGCATTGTTGCGCATGCGCACGAGGCCGATTTTCCCCTTTCACAATAGGCGGTTGCCAAAGCTTCCCTTGCGCATGCGCGTTTCTCGTGTGGCATGTGGCACGTACGGGCTGGTTGGTTCACCCGAGATAAGAGGCTGGTTGAAATATGCTGCCGCACACATCGACTGGGCAAGAAGCTGGCGGCTCTTGATGCAAGAAATTCTCGCCAAGCGATGACTCGAAGAGTTCCAGGAAGGTCCAAGTTTGGAAAGAAGACAAACCTGTAGCGGCAGAAGAAATGAAGACTCACCTTTAACCCCGGAGGAAACCTAACGGTGCAAACGAATCCGGGTATTTTTCATTCCTTCTTCACCGTACTGTCACTGTATGGAAATAATAATTTTTGTTCTCTTGTTTACTTTTGCGGACATTGAGGACTTGTGCAAACTCGCCGAGCGAGGTTGTCAGGCCATGTTTCGTTGCATTGGGTGCTTATCAGTACCAGGACCAGACGTCACGTGCAAATGAGGTCCTCGTCGGACCGAGACGGATCAGACATGTCGTTGCTGGGACCAGGATCAGACGTGACGTGAGGTTGTCAGGCCATGTTTCGTTGCATTGGGTGATTATCAGTACCAGGACCGGACGTCACGTGCAAATCAGGTCCTCGTCGGACCGAGACGGATCAGACATGTCGTTGCTGGGACCAGGATCAGACGTGACGTGCGAGACAGGTCCTTATCGGGACCACGACCAATCTGGACTGGGACCAGACGTGACGTGCGAAACAGGTCCTTATCAGGACCTGTTTGAGACTGCGATCGCAAGGCGTGCCTCAGTTTCAAAATCCTGCGCGATATCTTGCACCAACCGTTGGAACGGGAGCTGTCGTCAGAAGTTCGGTGTTTTTCTGGTAACGCCGAATCTAGCTGCACGCTGGGTTATGCCAAATGCCAATGGAGAAAACACAGCCGAACGAGAGTGTGACGTCACAAAAACACACGTACGGGCTGGTTGGTACACCCGAAATAAGAGAATGGTTGAAATTTTTTTCCCGCACATATCCACTGGGCAAGAAGCTGGCCGCTCTTGGTGCAAGAAATCATCGCCAAGCGATGACTCGAAGAGCTCCAGAAAGGTCCAAAGTTTTGAAAGAAGACAAACCTGTAGCGGCAGAAGAAGTGAAGACTCACCTTTACACCTTAGAGTGTAGTTGTCATGGCCTAGGACGGGGAGAGGGAGGAAAAAGAAGAGATCCGAAAAGACCTAGTTCACTGGCGATCGGTCACTAGGCGCTGTCCGCTGCCCCAAGCCCCGCCCGCCCCTTCCCGGCTCTCGTAAGTGTCCTTATTAGGGCATCTACGGGTAGCTCTGCCCACCGGGTGCCGTCACACGCAAGCTCCCGATCCGACGGTTGGTGCAAGAAATCGCTCAGGCTGTGTTTTCTCCATTGGCATTTGGCACAATACAGCAAGGAAAGGTGGCAACACTTGTATTCGCTATAGAAGCTGCGCAGACGTGTTAAGCCGCACTAGTTGTATTCGCTATAGAAGCTGCAAAGACGTGTTAGATGGTCGTTGGATAACTTTCCCGTCCTTATGCAAGTAGAGATGTGTTCAGCTGGCGGTCTGGCACCGTCCGGACCGCCAGCTGAACACATCTCTACTTCGCCTAAACAGCCGATATCACCAAACGGTGGCAGACTGGTCAAACTCACCCACACACACACACACGCACTAGTTCCCAAGCTCACGTTCCAACGGTTGGACACTGCCCGGGCAACTAGCTATGGCATGTTGGGGATGTTTTTTTTCCCTTTCACTAAAGGCGGTTGATCCAGGGTGTGCGGCATAGTTGCGCATGCGCACAAAGCCGATGCTCCGATGTGTTCAGCATTGTTGCGCATGTGCACGAGGCCGATTTTCCCATTTCACAATAGGCGGTTGCCAAAGCTTCCCTTGCGCATGCGCGTTTCTCGTGTGGCATGTGCCCTTGCGGAAATGCGAAGACACTGGCGAAACATGATATGATGCTTTATATTCAGAATCATCTATTGTATCATGACACGTGAACAACGGTTGGACACTGCCCGGGCCACTAGTTGGTTTGTCGCGTACGGCCTGATTTGTACATTGTTCAGCCGGACCGACAGCTGAACACATCTCTACTTCGCCTAAACAGCCGATATCACCAAACGGTGGCAGGCTGGTGAAACTCACCCACACACACACACGCACTAGTTGGTTTGTCGCGTACGGCCTCATTTGTACACCCGAAATAAGACACATTGCGCTGATCCGCTAGCTCCCGATCCAACGAGACCAACCGACTAGTGCCCGGGCCACTAGTTGGTTTGCCGCCGCTTAACTGGTCGCCGCCACTGGTCGCACTAGTTGGTTTGTCGGCGCCCAACCGGTCGCCGCCACTAGCCGCACCAGTTGTATTCGCTATAGAAGCTGCAAAGACGTGTTAGATGGTCGTTGGATAACTTTCCCGTCCTTATGCAGCATATGTAGCCATCACGGGAAACGGGAATCTAGAATTCCCGCCAGTCGGGTATGGCTACATTGCTGCACAAGCGGGAAAACCACTTTCCGTGCGTGCTGTAGGATGGGAAAATTGAGAATAAGACAATTTATGGCCGATGCTGCATACTAGGATGTATATTTTATTTGTTTTGCACCAGAAAAAAGGTTGATTTTGGAAAGTAAAAATGACGGGAAAAGTCGGCTTTTTATTTTCACTAATAACTATCAGAAAGCTTAGTGTAATGCCGTTTTAACGATCGGTACACGCTCGGGACATCGAACTCTGGCAGTGATATAGGTTTCAGCCGTCTTGAACAAGGGAAAAGGCCCGAAGTAATTTTTCCCGCTAATGGCTACCTATGCTGCATAAGGACGGGAAAGGTGAATATTGATGCAATCTGATTGGAGAAGTGCAAACTGATGCTTGCAAATGATCGTGCGCCACGAGATAAACGTGTTGCATGCAAACGATGTTGGTAAACTGCAAGGGAAACGTCCTAAAAGTTCCTATGCAGCAATGTAGCCCATACCCGACAGGCCTGTCGGGTATTGGCTACATATGCTGCATAAGGCAAAATATCACACCGTGTGTGCTGGGGCACCGAAAAATTGAGAATAAGGAAATTTGAGGCACGTTCTATGCAACAATATATGGTTTTGCCTCATTTTGCCAGAAAAGAAAGGTTTATTTCGCAGGTAAACCTGACGGGAAAAGCCGGCATTCACGGCCAATCCCGAAAAAGCGAGGAAAACACAATGCGATCTCACTGCTACTTTCAGGACATGTTCGGCCCGTGGCATTCTGTCCGTGACATAGGTTTCAGCCGTTTTGAATGATGGGAAAGGCCCGAAGTAAATTTTCCCGCAAATGGCTACCTATGCTGCATAAGGACGGGAATGGTCAACAGTGATGCAATATGACTCGATAAGTGCAAACTGACGCTTGACGATGATCGTGCGCCACGAGAGGAACGTCTTGCGTGCAAACGCTGTTGGCAAACTGCAAGAGAAACGGTCTAAAAGTTGCTATGCAGCAATGTAGCCCATACCAGAAAGGCCTGTCGGGTATGGTTACATTGCTGCATGAAAACGCTTTTCCCCCAATATCAGGTGTAATATTGCTCACTGGGTTAAATCGGTGCACTGTGCAAGCTACAAATGGTGCAAGGTGTCTGGCTGCAAAACCAGGTTGCTAACAGTGGATGCTTTCATGCCAAACCTGAACCCACCCTAACCCCACGGGAACTTGTGCGTAACGTCGTGTATGGCATTGGCTACACATGCTGCATAAGGACGGGAAAGTGACGTCGGCGGCGGCAATGGCGTTCAAATGTGACCCAGCATGGTGTCAGGTGGGTTTCTGTGCCGTACGAGTCGACCTGTTCACGTTTGGAGCCGATTGGGCTAACCGCCCAATCGGCTCCAAATCTCTCATGCAGCACATGTAGCCATCCTGTAGTTGCAAACTTTTTCATTCCTGGTGACCACAAAAGTGAAGATAAAGCAAAGAATGATACGAATTCGGAATCAGCACGACATTTTCCACCACACTGTGCAAGGTAGAACATTTAAGTATGCCTATTGAAAAAAAACGTTTTCACGGGAATGCTGGCTACCTTGCTGCATAAGCTTATTTTGTATTAATTTCCAAACGCTTCATTTGTTTTCAGCCAAACTGTCACACATGGTGCAGCTAGACATTGCGCATAGTCAGCAACTGGAAAGAGGCAAATCTAACGTTAAAATTTTTCACTCACAAATTTTCCCCTCAAATACGGTAAAGTACGGGAAATCTATGAAGATGAAACTCTAGGAATCTGCGCTTTGGCAGAGTGCTCTTTCCGGACGAAATATATGTGTACTGTAAAATCTGTATTGATAGTGTGAGTTGTTTGGTTTGAAGTTACAGTTGATACTGTACATAAGTGTCAGTACCCTTACTAGACATTGAGCTACTATTTCAAACACGTCTTACAAAATAGTGCCTTTCTTGGGGGAATGTGTGCGATCTTCCATTGTGCATGGCCTCAGCTATGGGAAACCGTGCACATATAGCTGTTTTGCTGTTTTTTTCATAGGCTACACATGATGTTTCGACTTGGCTACGTATGCTGCATAAGCGTATATGTGGTATGTAAGTGGCACGCATGCTGCATAAGCGTGTATGTGGTACGTAAGTGGCACGCATGCTGCATAAGGAACGATGGTCACATCGGCTGCATAAGCCAATACCGATTTTCTTTGGTTACGCGTGCTGCATGTGGCTACATTGCTGCATGAGCCGTATCGCATGTTGGCGGCATCAGTGGACCTGGTGCAAAGTGGCCAGACAGAATCCGACCGACACAACTCCGTCCACCGGGACCTTATGGCACTACTACAGGACACTATTGGCCACTGCGCGGGACATTCCAACCAGCTTCTTATTTCGG